>JBBPUQ010000002.1:4200000-4382500 GCA_038501195.1 Nemania diffusa
CAGCACGATATAGCGTAGGCAGGTATAAGTCTTATTCATAGCAGGAGATAGTGCTTACGCCCGTGTGTTCATCTCCAGCGAAGCTAAAACCGGAGGGCTAGACAAGTCGCATGGCATGGTCTTGGGTTGTCTGAGGTGGTTTATAATTGTGTCAAGAAAAGGGACCATTACCCACATTAGACACGTTTTCTCATGTCGAGAATAAGACCTAGCCGTGGTAGTGTAGATTAGTGGTTGGAGGTGTTACAGCACGTGCTGCGGCAAACGGTTGGAGCGGAGAGATCGCTTGAGGCGAGGCGGAGGCAATTGACAGGGAGACGGCTTGGATGGCGCCTGGATAGCGCCTGGATGGAGGAGCGCGCATCGTGCTGATCTTATCCTGTTCGTCGAAAGCTTGATCAACACGTTGCTAATTTTGTTGACGCTTATATTCCTAGGACCTAGGTAGTTGGAAGGAAGCTCAACCGATCGATTAGCTATTCGAGAAGGGTGCGTCTAGTACCTATTTAGATAGCGTACATATCTAGTATATGGATACATACTATGATACAGTATCTAGTAACTATGGTAGACTATGCGCGATGTTTCATACCACGTTGTTACTCTGTACGTATCGAGATAGTGTAGGTATCTATGTAGTGCTAGTGTAAGTAGTACGTAGTTTTTCTATTTACCATACCTACCATAATCCTGTACCTATACGGACAACGGTAATATTGACCACCCGCGTCCGAGAGATGAAAAGAGAGACAAAAAATAACACCCACTTAAGAGCGATATCTGCGCTACTCATCTTATGTCAGACCCGACAACTGGCAAAGTCAAGCCTCTGAGACGGTATTGGCTGACTGGCGGTGGAAACCAAGGTGCACCTTATTGTATCTGTCAGGGCCTGGAAGACTTTAGTTTCACCAGCCGCAATGCATCACATCACTCTAGCATCGTTATATGAAGATGTCTTGACATCGCGCCTATTACCTATTGTTACGTGTTACGATGATTAACCATTTATCTAATTAGACACATAGGTGGCGGAAGTGTAACGCTGGCGATATACTCTTATAACTTTATCTAAGGTATTCACTAGATAGATAGTTTCCCCTAGGTAGGTAGGTAGGTAGCTATGTAGGTATATTCCGTAGCGTAGACCTGTAGCTAGTGCTTTAGCCCTTTGGCTAGGCTGCTTAGCTAGCCCACTCTTAGGATTCCTGCGCGGGGCTAGATGAAGTCAGGTGAGACAAGGCGGTCAAGGTCCAATCAAGCCTGCCCGTGATAGCTCAATCATCGCCGCAGCGATAAAGGTCGGCGGCGAGGTAACGGAATAACCCGCAGCGCGTGTGTGTGCCGGGCTTGTTACCTGCAACGCGGGGCTGTGCGAACTGCGCTACAACAGGCGACTACAGTGCTGTATCTACCGCTAGGCTGCCTAATAGCTCTGCCCTATATAACGGGTACTACTGGTGCCTAACCACGGCACCACTACTGGCGGTACCTATCAGCCCATGCCGTTATTACGGGCGTATTACGGGGGCCCTCAGAGATCGAGCCCGGGTGGGTAACAAGACGTAACGCTCGCAAAGACTTGCCCACTAAAATACTAGTCTGTTATCTGTATCATACAATAGGTAGTGCAGATTCCTACGCGTACGTCACCGAGAAGAATAGATTAAAACTGTGGTTGTAGCGACGATATCTCTTGCTCACGTTACCGGTCTCGATGAAACGGTCGTGCTCTGGGAACTCAACCACCTGCCTATGCTGTAAGAGTGAATGACCGCTATAATACTTAGGTGCCTATTATCTCCTAGACTACCTAACCTAGTGGTGTAGTCCGTCTCCTAGTGTGGTGGTGGCGCTAGTGTGGGTGGTTAAACATGTAGATAGGCTAGTTAGTGCGTCTATTTAGTACAATCACGGCGATTTACAGCAGATACTAGCCCCGTATCTCGCTGTTAAGCTTATTTATCGGCACACGTTCGACAGCGAATGAAGTGGCTAGGTTGGCCCTCCAGCCGCAACCAAGGCGCACCGGTACTCCGCGCCGATCGCTCTCGCTGCCTGAGAGGCCAGCTCTAGGCTAGCGTCCGAAAATGACATCTGTGGAGAAGCTTCTTTTCTCGTCCCCTTTGAATCCTTAGCGAGTCCTGCCTCCTGAGACTAGACTGCACTTGGTAATCAGGTTTTTGGCTGTGTCTTGTCTAGCATATGGGAAATTGCCCATCCCACATCCCCACAGCAAAGTCCACAAGCTTCGGTAACTGTTACCTACTCTATCTCCCTGGCAGTCCCTAACCAGTCCCCTGCCCGTCTCGTCTCTACACCTATAGTTGAAAATGCCCTGCTGTATGTCCCGTATTAGGGCCGGGATGAGCCAGAACCAGACAACACCCAAACAGCACCAGCCAGGGCTCCCGGCCAGCCAGCCAGCCAGCCCAGCCTGGACGATCGATGAGCTCATTCAGTTCATGTTGACTGCCTCGCCGTGTCGATCTGGTTGGTCTATCTACGGCGTCAAGTGCCCGGTGTCAAGGGCTAGAAACATGCCCTCGCTCTCACTGAAAGTCCACTCCACTCTACTGTGCAGTCAGTCAGTCAGTCAGTCAGTCAGTAGCGTCAACCAACTCTATTTCGGTCGCATTGCCCACCGAATATTACGTCAGGTAGGTAGGTACCTAGCTAATGCTCGCTCACGAGCTAACCGTACTGTCTGTACACTCGCTCGCTCGCTCGCTCGCGCGGGCTGGCTGGCTGACTGACTATCGTCGTCTTCGCCGCTGTCACTGAAATAGTATACTGTACCCACTTTGGCCGCCTTTTCCTGTCATGGCGATGAGCACCTAGTGGTCTGCTTGTACTAGAGTACCTACACTAGACACTAGCGATCAGCATGATATGACAGCGTCGACAACACTAGGTAGGTATCAGAATAACTAGGGAATCTTCTACCCGTGTGTGTGTTGTAGGCAGCGCCTCATACACACAGCACAGTACAGGATAGGCAATGCCATTTCTGAGGCCAGGCAGATCTGCCCTATCATATTAAGACCGAGGAGGTGCCTGTGCAGCTTCCGAGGCTTCCTAGACCCTAGCGAAGGAGCGCACAAGTCCTTTACAGCAAAATGTTGCGGCGTGCTGTGTGTACATACATACACGACTTGGACTCGAATCCCCGTATGGGAAATGCCCAGGTTACCGACGGTACATAGGTAATGTAGACTAGATACTGGAAACAGTCCTGATTGCCATCCTGCCTATCGTCCCCAGCATTAATGATCAAAACAGGCTAAGCCGCAATGTCGCACAGCTCTCCGAGATTACCTAGCATATCTCTCTAGTCTACGTATAGAGTGTATAGGTAGTGTAGGTAAAGCACTTGCTAAAACTGGCAGAATTACCTGGTTTAAGGCCGCCCTAATGTCGACACGGAAGACAATCTAGCTTCTGACAAACCGGCCAAAATGGTGGAGCGAGCTGGGGCTCGAGGGGGGGTGGAGGGGGGTGGTAACCCATTGGTCGTGAGAAACCCTGGCGTTTCCCTTCTGCTCAGACATGGACAAGGTGTGGAAATCGCTTGTGTCCTAGATAGATACTTACCTACTTACAGTACCTACCTACCTACATCCTACTTACACGACGCAGCACTATACCAGTACTACGCCTCATCAAACCGCCAGACCAAGTCGGAGCCGAGAGTTCCATGCATACTCTTGGCGGGCGATAGATAGCGTAAGAGCCTTGTATTAGTCCCACACCCCCCCTGTCCCCTTTGGCGATGCTGCAGGAACGCAATTTGACTCGTGTGGCGCCATTCAGAGCAGGGTCTGTACATATGTACCTCCTTCATCTGTATGTACATAGGTATCCAGTGGCACTTACTACTCCCTACCCCAGTTGGTGTGTGAGGGACTGCGAGAGATTCATAAAGGACTGCCCGTTCCGCCCTCGCGTATATTTGAAATCCCCTTGAGCTCGACTTCATACCTTGCCCATCTCAACAATCGCCAAGTTGAACCGGAGCATATCGCCTTTCACTCATCACTTCTATAAGCAATGGCAGCTGTCACTCAGAACTCGGGCAACGCTAGCACCAAGAGACCTGAGCGTCTCCGGGATACGTTATACGCGGATATGATGAAGCCCGATGAGGATCTTAGCAAGATGGCGGACCCTGCAGAGCGCAGGAGAATCCAAAACCGTCTCGCTCAGCGTGCCTACAGTATGTGTATACGTTTCTCCAGATATATAAGTTCAGTCACTAACAAGATAATACAGGACGCAAGATGAGGGAGCAGAAGAATGAGGTCGAGAAGTTGAGAGACCAGATCAAGAAGCTGCAGGAGACTCCAGAATCCAGCAACACGAGCAGGCAGAGCACACCCTGCACACCCCCAGAGAGCAGCACTACTCCTGCCATACCCACGGCATCTCTATCGCCGCCCAACTTCGAGGTTGTAAACACGCCGTCGTCGGAGCATCAGTGGGTGGGAGGATATTTCCACGAGTGGCCTGCGGCACCGGCACCACAGGAGAGCTTCATGTCAGGCTTGATCTCTCCCACGGAACTGGAGGCACCGCCCCCGTACGACGAGTCGCTGTGCACTGGCTACGCATCTGATGGGTTCGGTGGCGCTCCCGGTATGATGAAGTCCCCTCCCACCAGCCGCCAACACCTTAAGTCACGACGCACCTCGTCCCAGTCGAAACGACCACGCCCGAATTTGCCCCGCAGCGTCGGCAGCCCTAGGCAAGCCCCTCAAAGCCCGCATTCTCCATGGATGGCTCCTCAGGCATCCCCGATCGATGTCCACGTTCCCCCGGGAGTCATGATGATGGCGCCCGAGCCGCAAATGCCAGTCTACTCGCCTCACTTCGATATTCACGCACGCCCCGAGGAATTTCACTATCCTTCGCCACCACACATGGATGACGCACCAGCCTGGCAAATGCCAACCGCGGACGGCATGGTGAGGACGCAGTCAGACTCTAATCTCAGTACTCGAGCGGCGCCACGATCATTGCCAGATGCTAATGCGCCGATACTGCACCTCGCGGTTGCCGGCGGTCACATCGATACACTACGAATTATTCTCAAGCAATGCAACGTCTCCGTCAACGTGCGGGACAGTGCTGGTTACACGCCTCTACAACGCGCAATCATCAATGGCCATACGGACATTGTGGAGCTGCTTCTCAAGCACGGCGCCGAAGTTAATATCGACGGCTGAGGCGCGCTCTGTTATTATTATTTAGCGCATGCCGAGGCACACGTGTACACGCATTGACGACGGGAACTGGGACTGCATTGCATATGGGGGAGTTTTGACTGCTATTTTTTTATATTTTTACTTGGCTCGGCTTTGGGCTTTCGGGTTGGGCAAACCTGTTGAACAAGGGGGCGACACGGCCTGGATTTGGGGGTTTTGGCGTGAATTGACTTTGGATACCCTTTTCTGCGAATGCTGCTCTCTTGAGCGCCTTCCTATCCTGTCGCCCAAAAATCTATAGAGAGAGGGTTATCTTGGATGCGGGTGCATCCTACTCCTGGTCACAAGGAAGTCTGGGCACCAGTCTGGTCCTGTGATGGTTGGATCCGAGATGGCTGCTATGTAGTTAGATCTTTCCAAGAATACAACGGCGTCGAAGATGCCTTAATACCCATGTTTTATGTCTCACTTCTCCTAAGCTACAGGTACAATGCAGTGAGTGCAGTGCATGTGCGTGCCATCGTTGCCTCTGGTTCGCTCACACTTGAGGTTGGTTGGTCGCGCAAGTTTTCTATTAACACTACGGTCGTACAATATAACCATCCTGTGGCTTAATACAGCGCCCCACTCCATTACCTACATAACCATAACATAACCACAACTCGTTCAAAATCCATCTATTGTCTGGTCTATTGTTTGGTCTAGTTTGGGTTGGTTACATACCCTGTCACACAACTTCGTGTTCAGGCAACCAGAGGCAACGATGGTCGCCGACACCCTGTCACTTTAGACTCTGGCCTGTCACTTTTTGGGTTGGTGACTAAGATGCGCTATTGACAGGCACGCGGGCGCTATAGGTCAATCTGCTTGCCGCGAGCGAATCGGTAGGTAGGGAATGCGGTAGCAACCCTATCTATCATATCGGCCTGTCAAAGCCTGCCAAAGCTGAGATGTTGGGTCACACCCGGACGCTGGCAAGCACGCAGTAACGGCGATGGGCCCTGTTACTGTCTAGCGAGTTACGAAAGTTCTAGTTGAACCTTGTGGGAGTCTGCTGGCGTGGGAGTGGGAGTGGATGAGAAGGGGGGGACAAGAAGAGAGAATCCACTGAACAAGCTTGACTGCCAAGCCTAAAGCGTCTTGCGTGGCGTTTTCTAGAAGGCCGCAACGATCCATGTCGCCGATAACGAAAAAAGCGAGATCAAGCACGCAAAAAGGCCCGCCCATGATTCCGCACAGAGTAGGTTATCCCGTGGTAAGAGGACAGCTATTGCATACATTGGCGCTATGGAGCAACGCAACCGCCGCCGACGCTACTGCGGGCAATAATAAGGTTGCCGAAGATTAAGAAGAAGAGAGATATAGTAGATAGATACTTGTTTTGTTGTATGTACACACTTAGGGTTTCTTACAGTAGGTGGTTTTTATTTTTATTATTTTTATTATTTTTTTTATTACTTTTATTTTTTATTGCTTTTTTTATTGCTTCCCTCTTTCTCTCTATGTATGCATACCTACCGCTACCCCCGGCTCTTCCGCCTGTCCTGGATCGGTTGCGGTCAGCTCGCTCGAGGCAAAGCAACTCCCCCTACTGTAACGAACCCTGGCGGATCGTGGGCTGAAGGATCCAAGCCGAGTCGAGTTCTCCCCCTCGTGTGGAGAAGGTCCTCCACCAGCCCAGCTAATCAGCGGGGGAGAAACCTGAGTGGTATTTGGAATTGTTACGAGATCGAGCACCCGCGAAACGTGGTGAGAGATACTGGCCAGGAAAGACTGCGTGCAATTCTTGCTAGCGCGCAACACGGCCGCTGCCCTGACGATCCTGGAATCTAGATTTTGTCCGTCTCGTTCGTTCGTCCGTCTATCTATGTAGCATGTACGCGTATCTGTGTATGGTGAAGTGCAAATGTGTTAGTATGTAAATCTTTACTGTTATCACCGTGCTTGCATTGGCATAATGTGTGTGCATAATGTGTGTGTGCATGTGTGTGTATGCGTGTGTATGTATGTGTGTGTGCACTCTACTCTATATCTGGTGTTTTGCCTGAGTAGGTAAGGTACTGACTGCATATACGTAGTATGTATTGTAGCGCTGGTAACTGTCAATGTCGATAGCCATGTGTAAGTCAACCCAACTAACTCCATGTCTATGTATGGAGGTATGGTCTGGAGACGGAGAATCATGGTTCGGCCTATGATAGTGTGGAATGCTTCATGCGGGAGACGCAGGATCAGGACACAGCACTGTATCAGACTTGGTTCAACGCTCATTAGCGGTCAACGGTCGGTCGGGGCTGGCTGCTGCGGTTCCCTCCAGTGTCTCGGCTGGTTACGCTGGCCTCGCTCCGGGAGAGCCATTGGTCCGTGATCTGTCCGTGAATCTCGCAACCGACACTCTCAACCGACGCTCTCTCGTAACAACACCCACAGAGTGCGTAACCTTGGCACCCACCTTGGCACGTCGAGGAAACAGTTCCCAGCTGCCTATCTCGGCCAGCTTCGGCCAACTCGCATAATACTGATACGGTACGGCGGCCACTGTGGATAGACGTACGTAGTTGGTTGTATGTAGCGTAGATATCTACTGTACGTACATACATACATTGCCTACTAGGTACGTAGGTATAGGGATGTAAGTATATACATACCTACTTACATACTAACATGACTTACTTCACATAGGTAGGACTATCAGTCGGAGCTGGAGGCGGGCGTTGTTACGGTATGACGAACTGGCTTCCATCTCGGGACAGCAATGGCGTTTTATTACGTCGTTCGTATGTATGGTTTGGGGTGTTGTCGAGTTGGCCCGCCGCCGGCTGTGACTCTTGACATAAGAGGCGCAGTATTACATAATAAATAGAAGATGAAGAGGACCATCCAGTCCGTTTGTGGGTGTATTGTATATTGTATATGCAGCAGTACCTACATATACTACCTGCTGTGTTCTGCTGTGATGTCGTGTATGGTGTATCATACATAGTATAGTACATACACACACTTACACACACATCCACACACACATACATACATCATACCTAGCTGCAAGCGAGACACGCTCCAAAGTACCTGTCTACTGCGTAGACTATGTACGATACCTAGACTACCCTACCTAGTCTACCTAGTCAACCTAGTCAAAGGGCCTGTCAAGGGATTTTGAGTTATCTACACTACAGGGTATGGTAGGCGACTCCGAAGATCCTACGCAGGGATCCCACGACTAGAGCCTGTCCAAAGCACCTCTACGCCAATGAATACCCTCAACTTCGGGGCGATGTGGACCGTAGCAAGCGCCCAAAAAGTAAGCTTATAACGTACCTTAAACGTTTCCCGCATACATCCACATTGGCTTTCTGCTCTGCATTGCAGCGTACCGTCCAGCCATCGGCTATCTTATCAAACTCACATCAAACTCATCGCTTGCTCGGCGAGAGGTTGCATCGAATGTCACCTCTCAAGCATCGCTTCCCCACCACAGCCAGACGCGATAACGTGGCACCGTGGTTCGCACAGACTTGCGAGAAGCAGACGCCCCCGTAAGTACGTTGTTACATGATCCACGCCCACGCATTTTTTGGGGGTCACCACCTCCCAGAGAACGCCGTTACCTACAAATGGTAGGTCCATTATGTACGACCAGAGATAGCGATCGCGGCCATGTGAATGTGAAGGTGGGCGTCCCCGAACCTTCGGGCACTAAGTACCAAGTCGGCTCCCAGCTCGCTTCTCTTATCAGAGCCTCACATGTGTATCTACCTATGCGTCTCTCTATTTTCTCTTTATTTTTTTCCCCCTGCCCTTCCCCATTATATAATTCCTGCATCTTGTCGGATAAGTGGGCGGTTGGCTAGGCGTCATCGAAACTAGGTAGCTAGGTAACTGGGAACACTTACATACAGACCTGGATGTAACCGAGTGGGTGACAAGGGCACTACCCGACCACATTTCGTCCCTGTCTGTCTGTCTGGTTGCCTGCCTTCCTACCTCCCAACACTACCTAAGTACCTCCCTACCTCCTCCAAAAAGAGGTCTGAAACCCAGCCTAGCCATACAACAAACTTCATGGTTCCTGCAAAAGGAGGCAATAGGCAAGAGCGTTCTTATCCCACCATGAAGATTGACCAAATGACTGCCTGATCCAGCAGCACCAGCTTCGTCACAATTGCTTGGCTGGACGGTCGATGTAGTAAGTCATTTGGTTTCGACAAGAGATGCAATAATATCATGAAATGAGCATATGCCGGGACCTGTCAGCGTTCCTGGCCTGTCCTTGACGGGAACTGGCCAGAACGGACATATGGACTGTTAAAATGACGAAGGACGCGTGTTCCGGTCCGGAGTTTCGATCCGCCGCGGGGGGATTTGAAAAGCCGTGTGCGCGCGCGGCGTTGTTCGCTAGTGGGAAAGGCGGATATAGGCCTTGTTCGGAATTACGATGTTGAAATTTTAAAACTCCTCGGTATATAGCCAAGTAAATACGAGCAGAACAGCGAATACTGATCTGGACACGAGACCGATCAGGTCCCTACTCTGTGCACGAGCTTGTACCTCTGTCTGCCTCGGCCCCCGTGGAAATACCCATGACTACAATACGTATGTACAGGATGAGCAGGCAGACAGGCAGACAGTTAGGCACGGAGGCACGGAGACAAGCAGGCCGGCTTGTGCACTACCTACGTAGTAGATCGATGTTTTGAGCCCGACTTGTCGTGGATCGGCGGTGATAGCTTCACCGTGTGCCCAGGCTCACATGGGTTCGCTTAGTATCGACTGCCGTTTCACATTAGTTAAAACGACAGAAGCCGGGAGGTCTGGAGCAGGCATGCAGAGTGCCCCCATACGCAACATCCTTCCTCTCCGCTCGATTGTGACTGGCCGGATGTAGCCTGTATACGTAGGTAGGCTTAGGCTTCTCTGTGAATGCTTTCTTCTCTTTCGTGATCGTCGAGATAGTAGTAGATTGTAGATAGAATACAGGGTCGCCACCGCTCAGATGTCCGTATCAAGAAGCTACACAGCATGTGCCCAGAACCGTGTACCTGCCTAACGAGTGCATCTCTACCGATGCAGTCCAAGTGCCGTCGCTACCAGACAGAGCCGAGCCAGAGGACCCTATAAGTGGAACGTCTAATCAACCGCTAGCCTCCTCGCCACCGTGGAGATCGGACTTTACGAAGTGCCCCAGATCTGTTATCAACGTTGGAAGCCAAACCTTGACTTGTCCCTGCCTGGGGCTCTCTTTTTGGGTTGTCTCTCCTCTCCTGGTGGCTTACTCCGGCATGGCGAATGCCACTCCGATCGGGATACGACTTCACGACGAATAGTGTGCCGGAGTCATGACCTTAGTGCTGCGAGCGACGCAGTCGGTGCTCTTCCATGTGTTCATGGCCTGCCCTGTCAGGGCACATGTCCCCGTGCCCGAAGTCCACTTGGTTACCATCAGCGTCCCATCGGCTCGTGAATCAACTTTTTTGTTCCCTATCCGTGATAAGAGGATCTCGGCCGGCAAGAGATGCTCACACCCACCCTCTATGAAGGGCCATATCCACAGCGCATGATAACACATGCCACCCATCCAGTTTCCGACGCAACATCCTCTTCTAGAAAACGCGAGGACTGCGAGGGCTGCAGGTTGGGACGCTCGGGAAATGCAGGTCGTCGAGAACGTGATGGGAACCCGTTCTTCCCCCCCACGTGTTGAAACGGCTTTTCCCGTTACAGCAAAAGTTCCCGTATACCTCAACTTTTTTTATTTTATTTTTTCTCGCGCGGAGAAAGAACCTGCGATCGTCGCGCCACGGTCGAAGTTATATTAGCACTCCGGGGCACCCTGCATTCTTGATCTGGTGAATCTCCGACTGCTGGGCAGGGGGAAATGGTAGACGAGCCTTGCTATTCGTATAATGTAGGGGTGAAAGGTAGGTATTACATAGTAAGAGTTATGCTAAGACGTCGTGGCCCCTGGCCTCCTCGATTAGAGAATAGTCGAAGGGAAACGGGTAATTCCAATTAAAGACAGCCGGCCACTTAGTTCCCTCTAGTGTATGTATCGCCCAGATTAGGACGCGTAATGCAACCAAAGGACGGGGAGATACCTACACGCTGTATAATAGGAGGCCGAAGGCCAAGAGCGGACATGTGCCCAGCTCTCCAATAAGGTCCCCGCCTTAGCGCTGGCGACACACTACGATGGATGGCGAAAAATCGGGGTGTAACATTGCGTTACCGAGGTTACAGATGTCGAGGACTATAACCTATATCATCTTCACGATATCGAATTGCGCGAACGCACGTGAGAAACGCTCAAGTGTAAGAGAGGCATTTTGGTTGACGAAAGCCAAGACACAAGTCGTCAGCGTGATAGGAAGGAAAATCAAGGACAAAGGCGAACTAGAGTTGCGACTGGTTTATCAGAGCGGTCTAGAGTAATGAATTCTCACGGAAGGATTCTCCCGGATTTAAATCCCGGGCAGCGGTGACGGAAGGCCTTTTGACAAGTATTCCTGCATCGGGTCACGGCACGCTAGAAGCATTATGGAAACGGGGGAACAATGCGGAACTGACCGGGCGGCCGCCACATTCCGGGGTTTGCCAGCATTATGGATTGACTGGTAGGCTAGGTATGCGTCCTGTCGTGATACCATATGCGTATGTGCTGCCTCGCTTCCA
The DNA here is from genome assembly GCA_038501195.1 of Nemania diffusa. NCBI lineage: Eukaryota > Fungi > Ascomycota > Sordariomycetes > Xylariales > Xylariaceae > Nemania > Nemania diffusa. Next base: position 4,211,874 of record JBBPUQ010000002.1, read on the forward strand.
GTATTAGGTTGGGAGTGGCGCATCGCTGCACTAGATTGGTCATAGCCTACAGCGTAACTGAACCAGCAAGTGCCAGCCAAGATGTGAGATGCGCTGTCTCCTTCGATGACGCTGTCTGTCGGGGGTTGCAGAAAGAGCAATTTGAGATGATCTGAGTACCTGACGTAAAAGAGTGTGATATAAATAATGTGATGCATCGTCGTTATATGTACACTCCAAAAGATTATCACGGAACCTGAGCACACGCCCCCCTGGAAATATCCCAAAATAAGAGAGAATATGGTATTTCAAAGCATCACAAAGCCGTCCTCGGTCTCCTCATCCCTGCTCATTTGGTCCTCGATCACGAGCCCCAACTGCAGCATTTTATCATAGATCAGATCAGCTATAGCGGCCATGCCTCCAGGTCTGGGGTGGTAGGCACAGCCTTGGTAGAACAGCTTCCAAGTGAAGCCGAAGATCCAGGGGTCTTCAGCTCCGATGGCGTGCGTCTCACTCGCTTCTGCGATGTCCACGGTGCTACACCACTCCTCACGCCCGCAGACAGCCTTGCGCGTGGCTTCCTGCAGCCGGGCGGCCACCTCCCGATGGTAGGCGATGCGATCGGCGCCGAAGACGACATCCTCGCCAGGTCGGGTGTCCGGGCCAAGCACGGCCTGGTACTCGACGACAAGGACGTAGGCTCCGGGTGCCTTGCGATGAATAGCGTCGAGCACGGTACCATACCGCTGCACGAGGCCGTCTAGATCTAGCTGGAGCTGGATCTTGGCCTCGTGATCGGGGTCGGCACCGCGTAGATACATTAGGGCAGTGCCCGGCAGGCTCCGTTTCAACGTGTCGTCGAAGAGCCCGCCGACATACCCGATGTCATTGCCCCCGCCGAGAACCAAGACGAGGTCGGTGTTTTCCGGCAGGTCGTCGATCTGCGGGGCGAACTCCTTGCCGCCGGCATGCTGCGGAGTGTCGAGGAGGTGTAGTAGCGTCGCACCACACACACTTAGGTCGGTCAGTGTGCCGGCCACCCGCTCGGCCAAGAGGTGTGCATAATTGGCACCCGAGCGACCGGCACTATCGTTCTCTACGGGTGGAATGCTCGGCCCCGCTGCGAAGGACGAGCCGAGGCTTGCTATGCGAAGAGACATCTCGTCTACTTTCAGTCACCCTCTCAAGTCTCTCGAGGTCACTAATTATCTGCCGTGGCACGGCAGAGAAACGTCCGAGGCCGCCAGAGCCGACGACGTCCTAGCTGATGATCAGGGGTTACAAGTACAGAGTACCACCGCGTGCATCAGATCGTGTCATGTACGCATGTCTCCGCAATCTGCTCCTATTGCTTGCTTGCTTTTTTGCGGCTGTATTGGTATACACAAATTCTGCAATGCTAGTAGGTGCCTAAGGCTAGTAGTACAGTAAGTACATGAAGTATTGGATTGATCAAGATGGCGAAGGAGAAGTGAGGACCCGATCTTCAAGTCTTAAAGTGGAGTTGAACTCCTACGCGTATTGGAACTATCTAACCGACGTACATGCACTAAGATGCAAGTATGTATATAGTGAGTTATTACATACAGTGCGCTTCTCATTCTGTACTCTAGATTAGGTACATATGTCTCAGGTCATGTGGTTGGGAGACGGAGAATTAGAGTGGTAGGCTGGAGGCTATACAGAGCCTGCATAGGTTGCTTAGTCCAAGGGCCCAATAGTTGAGTGCTAGTGCTGTTGGGGTGATAGGTACCTTCTTTACAGTGTGACTTACAGTGCAATATTAAATTGTAGTGTATTGCCTATCCACTGTATTACGTACTCGGTCACCGAGATCTTTACCTTACAGTACTACAGGTGGACAGAATACCACACTAAGGTACCTAATCTAGATAGACAGATAGATAGAGGTACACTTACACAATAAGTATGCGTACCTCCTATCACACAGCATATCTTAGTTAGACTCTGACCTTTGCTATGTGGCTAATTGATAGGGCTAGACACACCTTTGCTTTTTCTATCTACTCTATCTTCACATAAATTTTATTTCTGTTGGTCTATCTTTATAGGTTTCCCTGAATTGATCATGAATAATAAATAATACTGTAATCATAGAGAGAGAGAGAGCAATTGGGGCTATCTTGGCCTCTACCTAGTTCTTCCGACGCCGGGTCACGGCGCTGGCCGGCCGGCACACGGCCTCAAAGTTGTGCTGTGAACCGAACCGAGTGGACAATCCCGTTGCACAGCAATCTGGCGACAAATTTGCGATGAACAGCAATCATACGCAGAAAATCGTGACCTCTGCTGTGGCGCACCGTACCTACAAAATAAGCTGCAGAAACGTTCGTTCGTTCATTCACTCATTTATTGACTGTCTTCCTCTCTGTCTATCTCGATTGACTGGACTTGACTTGCCTGTGTTTGTCACACCATTTCGTCGCAAAACCGGAACTAGACTCAACCCCAAACCTCTCATGACCAGTCGTTAATAAGCTGACACTCTCTCCGAGACCCTGGGCAGCTTCTCGTCAGTTTATCGGCGATTAATGACGTTGAAACAGTGTTTCGGTCATTTGATATAGCAAACCGTTTACCTATGTGCTACAAAGCGCGGGGCTTTTCTGATCACACGAGAATCCTCGAAACGTCAAACGGCAATTAGGACAAGCCAAATACCAAAAAAAACCCGGGCTGTGATTTACACTCTTTCAAGGCGTCTTGCTTCTGAAATTAGAGCCTGAGGGGGGATAGCGACGTTGGCGCTTCATTTACAGGGGTTTTGTTTTGCTATTTCTCGTATAAAATATTCAAAGTTCACTGCGAGAACAACACGGAGCTATAGCGACAAGAGCATTTAACGAACGTATCATGACGCTTTCGAGGCCGGGAAAGGCTAAGAACCAAGTGTTCATCGGGACCTTCATACACTCTAAATCTCTTGGTGAGCTGGAGTATCTGCATAATGCGGCCGTCTGTGTAGACGCCTCGGGAAAGATTGTTGCCATAGAACCCAACTGCAATCAGCAAAAGGCTGTCGAGACTGTGTATGCCAAGCTGGGTTGGGGTCTAGATAATGTCGCCGTCACGGTAGCCCGGGACGCGAATCAGTTTTACTTCCCCGGATTCATCGGTAGGCAATGTTCTTTTCCTTCATGTGCCTGTCAGCCAGTCAGGCGTGATGCGATCCTCGCTCTAACATGACACATCATACGATCAGACACGCATGTACACGCGCCCCAGTATCCCAATGTCGGAGTCTTCGGCAAGTCGACCCTGCTCGACTGGCTGAACACGTACACGTTCCCCATGGAGGCGTCGCTATCCTCACTCCCCAAGGCCCGCAGAGTCTACACGCGCTGCATCAGACGGACCCTGGCCCACGGCACCACCACGGCAGCTTACTACGCCACCATCGACGTCGACGCCACCAACCTGCTAGCCGACCTGTGCTTCGCCATGGGCCAGCGCGCCTTCGTCGGGCGCGTGTGTATGGATCACCTCGGCCCGGATTACTACATCGACGAGTCGCCCGAGCACGCGCTGGCCGCGACCCGCGCCACCATCGAGCACATCCGCCGCCTCGACGGCGGCCTCGCGCTCGTGAGCCCCATCCTGACGCCGCGCTTCGCGCCCGCCTGCAGCCCCGAGACCATGCGGCGCCTCGCGGCCCTGCAGGCGCAGACGCAGCTGCCCATGCAGACGCACATCTCGGAGAACGCCGGCGAGGTCGCCCTCGTGCGCGAGCTCTTCCCGGGCAGCCGGAGCTACGCCGACGTGTACGACGCCCACGGCCTCCTCAACGACAAGATGATCCTCGCCCACGCCATCCACCTCACCGAGGACGAGGCCGACCTCATCGCCGCGCGCCGGGCCAAGGTCGCCCACTGCCCCTGCAGCAACTCGGCCCTCACGAGCGGCGTCGCCCGCGTGCGCTGGCTGCTGGAGAAGGGCATCCAGGTCGGCCTCGGCACCGACATGAGCGGCGGCTACAGCCCGAGCATCCTCGAGGCGGCGCGGCAGGCGAAGCTGGTGTCGAACCACCTCATCGCGCCCGGCGGCCAGCTGGCCCACCTACCCGAGGACGAGCGCGAGAAGGCCAAGCTGAGCGTCGACGAGGTCCTGTACCTGGCGACGCGGGGCGGCGCGCAGGTCGTGGGCCTGGCCGACAAGATCGGCGGTTTCGAGGTCGGCATGCAGTGGGACGCCCAGCTCGTCGACCTGGGCGCCGTCCCCGACGAGGTCGCCCACGACGACCAGGCTATCCACGGGAACGTGGACGTCTTCGGCTGGGAGACGTGGGACGAGCGCATCGCGAAATGGGTCTTCAATGGCGACGATCGTAATACCACGAAGGTATGGGTACAGGGACGACTCGTGCACGAGCAGCGTGGACATTGATCAACTTTCTAGACTTATGATTTCTGTCTTGGTATTGTAAACCGACTAGAGCGGGAGATATGTAGAAGATTAGTGCTTAGGAAAGAGCGCTTTATACCTAATGGCTGATGCGAATAAAAAATTACGCTGTGTTGTTTTAAAGAATAGGACAACTACTTGTTAAAAGCCTCGCTGCCTCTGTGATATTCTCAAGTCAGTTCCCTTATGACCGGTTCCTAGAACTAGATAGATATTCAATTCTCCTTTGGATCTTCGATTCGTTCTCTCTACGTTCCCTTATACGAGTGTTGGCACTACTGTTCAATGAGGTTAAGCGATAGGAGTTTTGTAATGCAATCTCTAGCATTAGCTGGCATTAGTTCTCTAGAAGAAACCGTAAAAGGCAGGAGAGAACTGATTCGGTCGGACGCTGGTGTTATTAATACGGCCTGCAAGATTTTAAGAACAACATCTTTCGAGTCGTAATTATGCCTTGATATGCTATTAAGACGAGGTGAATAAACAGCCCTAACCCCCTAACTCTTAAAAGAGTCATGTCTAACGTCTCATAGAACGACAAAAATATACACATATGTTCTTCCTGTAATACACTCTGAACAAAAATAGTCTAATGCAGCCTCAATGTGGCCCATTCTATATACAATCGCCTTCCACCTGTCTTTCAGTTAACACTCAGATTTAGTGGTAGCCGTTAGCCACAACTTCAGGCTCGGTGGCCCCGCCGATGCCATTAATACCATTCACCCTACTTGTATCGTCCTGATAGCTTTCCCAGTTCTGGAGAATCTGGGCGATCTTCGGTGAGCTTGTCAGATCGTAGACGCTTTGGAAATACTCTTTTGTAAGTTCAAACGGACGAGCAGTGACATTAGGAATGTACTTTCCCACCAGCTTGGACGGATCAATAGATGTCTTATTGATCTTCTTGAGCAGAATGTTGCGGAAGGGCTTGACACCGGATCGCAAGAATGTGGAATGGAACGGCACGTCAATGCCCTTTAGTGGGATGGTGGCGAAACCTCGTTGTAGCTCTAGGGGCTGCGGCTTAGTTAGGGTCTGTTGAGCACAGCCCTTAATGATATCAGCAAGCTGCTGCTTCAAATCTTCACTGCTGACATTGTTGAGTAGTTGGTTGGTATCCACTTTCTGGGCCTTCAAAAAGTTGGTGACGCTGGTAAGCGTGTCAAGGGCACGAAGATCGCCAGCACACACGTACTGCATATTGGCGATATTGAAGTTAACGATCTCCAAGAGCCAGCCAGTCTCCTCCGCAATGTTGCGAACCAAGAAGCGAAGTGCTGCTTCACCGAACGTCTTCGAGATACGGCTAGGGTTCACGGCACACATGGAGTAGTTGGATCGTCCCTGCGCATCTCGCTCGACTGCTACCTGCATAGTCAACCCTCGATAGAAGACAACGGACACTAAAGACTCGATGGGAAGCACATTGGCCAAGGCAGCAAGAGCTGAATACTCCCCAAGAGAGTGACCCGCGAATGTGCTGTCTCGTGGAACTAGTCCCTTTGCGTTCATGTCTTCGAAGCTAGCTTTCTCCATTAAGGTTAAGGCGGGCTGGGTGAATTGCGTGGCTGATAGTAGGCCAGCGGGCGATCGGTAGGTGTAAGATGTCGTCTTTTCGTTGATCTCCTTGAAGATGCGCTCGGATTTGACAGTTCCATCTACGCCGATCGTCTCGAAATTCATTTGCATGTAATTCTCTCGAATGGCCTTGCCGCGAGGGCCACCAAAATAGACGGTGAGTTCCTTTGGATTATTCTTGACAATGTTTAAGATAGAAAAGCCTGACGACTGTTAATGAAAGGGCCTAAATACCAAGGGGAAACACTTACCATATGTATCTAGGAGGTACTTATCGGCCCTGTCCCAAACTTCCTTGGCTACCGGACTGGATGCATACAGGTCCATACCCATACCTTGCTCTTGGGAGCCCTGACCAGTGAAGACGTATGCCGTGACTGGCTGTTCAACCTCGGCCTCACCGAGTAGGACCTTCTCCTCAGTCTCTTTGTTGCTGGCTTCAACCTTGATAATCTTTCGGCCACCAATCATACCAACATGCTGAAGTTTGACCTCAATGTCATCATTGGGAAGTACCATACCAACCAAGGAAGCATGGAAGCTTCGGACTCGACCAACATTGTTGTCGGCAGCCCATGTTTCTACCAAACTTCGGACAGCTGCACTTGAGTACATGCCATGTGTAATTGTGCCAGGGAGATTGGCATAGCTGGAAAAGACACGGGAAACATGAATGGGATTGTAGTCACCCGAGACTTTGGCGTAAGTCTCGTTCGAGGTAGGCGCCTTCAAGAGGACAGGAGCCTTTCCGCTTAGAGGAATAGGGTTCTCAAAGAGGATGGGCTGTTCAATAGAAGAGCCGTGACGTTCTAGGTAGTCAAGGACGGGGTTGCCGTGGGAAATGCCAGCCTCATAGTCGACACTACCGATTTGAATGATTTCCTTGGTAGGAAGTTCAAGCAGAACCTGACCGCGGGTTATTACAGTGCTAAATACGGTCTTGTTCTTGAATGTAACTAGACTTTGAAGGCGGAAAGTCAATGTTTGACCTAACAATTCAATGTCGTTGTTATCAAATTGAATCCAGTCCTTGGATCGCAGCACTGCAATGTCCTTCGAGGTAGAAAGATGGATGTTCATCGGCGTCTCTAGCTTGCGTTGGAAGGTGTTCTCATAGTCGGTATAAACTCCTCGATACAGAAACTGCGATGTTACCTCCATGACGGCCTGACCATCTCGGGAGATTGTACCACAAACTTCCACCATTTTACCGGAGTCTTGGTTAATGACAGCATTAATCCGAGCAGTTGTCTCAACCTCGTCGCCCCGCTTCAGTGGCTCTGCACCGGGCATCATGCGGAAGCCGTTAGACAGATGGACAAGCTTGAGGAGATCGCCGTCAATTTTTCGAGGGAATATTGGCTTTGTAATAGCCTTCCATCCAACTACAATAGCGAAATCCATAGGTGCGAACATGTCCTTGCCGGGACGATCGACGAATGCCTCACCAGTATTGCCAACAGCATGTACAAAATCATTGATGTCACTGCTGGTAATAGTGGTTTTACCACCGTCGAACTGCGAATGGACATCGTTATCTAGATTAAGTGGTTCATTGCCGAACCATGCCCGCCAGTAGAACTCTTTGATGCGGTCATTTCGGCCATCCATAACTTCATGAATAGGGGCGTAACCTGCTTCGGGCCGGTAGACAAATCGGAGGGGCAAAGAGACCGGCTCGCCTAGAGCGGTGGTATCTTTAATCATACTAACAGTAATCTCGTGCTTGCCATCGAATTTAACCTCAATCACATCCTGATAATGGTTGTGGCGTGGTTGCTCACGGACAATAATCGAAGTTTTCGCCGGCTCATCTGGGTGTCGGACTTCAACGAACAGCCCACGGACCGGCGCAAAAATCCGCTTCATTGGATTGGTTTGGTATTTCTTCCCTTGGACCACGACTTCTGATGTAAACAGGGCATGTCGCCAGCCACGGCTTGAGCCAGCCAATAGAGAGAGCCAGGTTTCGATCGATGGTAGCGTGGCAGCGGGGGAAGAAGATAGGCGGTAAATGTTCTTCTGCCCGTCCTCAGAAATAACAAGGCCCTCCAGATCTGAGGGTGTCTCAGTTTCAATGAGCTTGCCTCCAAAGTATTCAATAGTTGGAATCAAGTTGGTTTTGCCTTGGTATACATCTTTAGTTAGCCTGGAAATATGGCCATTGTGGATGCCATCTAAGATGTCTTTAATAGGCTCATCCACTTTGGTGGAGAATTTGGCGGCCATAGGACCTTGGAGAATGCAAGTTCGGCCGACATCTTGGCCAATGACTGCTTCTAGATCCTCGGACTGCCAGAGCGAGTCCTTCTTGAAAAAGAACTCAAAGTTCTCATCTAGAGCCGGAACAAATGTCACAGGCTTTTGGCCGCGACGCTGGCAAAGGAGTAGGAAGTGCTGCATGTCTTGCGCGTTGATGATCTGAGCATCAGCCTCAGAATATTGGCTTATAATCTTCTCAACAGTAACGAACGGCTCGTCGAGATCCGCATAATTTTGCAGTAGTGAAGGTTGATTTGGGCTGGCAGTGAATCTTTCTTCCAAGCGATGAATGAAATCGCCTGTCAATTTTTTGTAAGAGGGATCAATCCAACGGCTTTCATGCTTCACATAGAGGAGTTCAACCATGCGCCGCACTACCTCACCATACGTCATATCCTCGAGGTCTACTGTCTGTCCTTCTTTATTGCGGCCGAACCATACTTTCTGGAAGTCATCATTTAGTTTTTTGATGATATAGTCGCGATTTTTCTTCAGCTCCGCCACACGTTTCTCCTTGGGCAAACTGAATATTTTCTGATCCATCTCTGCCCAGAACCGGACGCCTCTAGTCGCAAGCTTGTGGATCGGCTCACCCATCTCTGACCTGACCGTAATGACGCCACCGGCGGGACCTTTGTATGTCTTTTCCCACTGATCGTCACCCAGACCCTCCGCGTCAACGATGGCTTGTTTGGCAGCTTTACTGGTATGGGCTTCTTTGGCAACCATCATGCGGCTGCCGAACAGGCAACCGTCGAATGGCATTGCGGGATAGCCATACTTCTTTGACCAGTCTCCAGTAAGATAGGGGTATGTGTCCTCCGTACCACCAAATCCACTTCCAGCAACCAAAATAATGTTGTCTGATCGTCTGATACGGCCGTACATTTGAAGAATAGGCTGATGGAAGTCTTCGAAGGAATGATGTCCTCCACCTCGACCGCCAGTCCATTGCAGAATTACTGGAAATGTGGGATTAGCCTTGGCGATATTAATGACAGCTTGAATTGCTTCCATAGAGCCAGGCTTGAAAGATATATGCTTGAGACCCAAGGTCTCGATATACTCCTGGGCAACCTCAATAGATGGTACACCTGCACCAATCGTGAGACCTTCGATAGGGACACCCTCAGATCGGAGCCGGCCGATCAGGGGTATTTGCCAGCTCATAGCCCTTGGATTCACATATATTAAGTTAACGGAAATGCCGCGTCCCGCTGGAATAGCTTGTTCAATCTTATTCAAGGCCTCCGTCATCGTCTTCGCGTTATAGTATCCGCCACCACCTAGCTCGATTTGGTAGCCGGCATTCATCGTTGCAGCTACGAAGTCCCAGGCGATGGTGGTAGGTGTCATACCAGCGACCATGACTGGCGGTATACCAAGTAATCTGCTCATCTTTGTGTCAACGTAGACTTTGCCGGTCGATGTCTTAACGAGACGTGGGCCATATTTCTTAACCCAATCGTCGGCATGAACAATTGCATGCTCTTCGTCGCGATCGAATAGTTCGGATTTGTACCCAATTTCTTGGGCAGAGCCATCAATGGTTCCAGCAAGAATAACTCGTACGCCTGTACCCTCCTTGTTACGGCTGGTCAGGACGCCGAGGCCAGATATACCTCCAGGCCCGAAATCAAGCACGTGAGTCGCTTCAGGGAACTGAGTTGCTTTCTCCCATTGTACTGAATCTCGTGTAATCATGCGCACCAATGCGGGGACAATGTTGCCTTTGATGGTGTCTCTCAGATCTTCGCCGGTGCACGTGTTGTAGAGCGCGATCCCTAAGGATGATACGTCAATCTTAATGTCGCTGAGGTCCTGATCGATAAGCTCGGTCGCAGCAGCAAGATACTTGCTGTGAAATGGGGCCGTGATAGGCAGGAAACGATTAACAAAGCGGACTTTTCGTTCCGTGTGAGGTATTCTGTTTTGATCTAGTCCAGTAGGTGCCTTGACTTTCCGCAACTGCAGGTTAAGACCACAGAGCGAGATGGGAGGACCAGTCACTACCATATTCCTCGGGCTATTGACTAAAGAGATCGCAATATGGCGGTCTTCAGGGAGATATTGATTTGTGGCGTCAATGTGTTTTTGTACCTGGCTTTGTGATAGATCCCGAATGCTCAACATAGGCGACGGCTCACCCTCTCCATTATCAATAGAATCTCGTAGTGTACCCGGAGTTAGCGAGGTCCTGGGGAAGACCTGCTGGCTACGGGCACCAATCCAAAATAGAATTGTCAGCGCGTGAGCAGCATATTTCTCGAAAGACTCCCAGGAGTCAGCAGCGGCAGTAGCTGCCGCGACGACTATGCCCTGAGAATGGCCAGTAGCACCATCGATGCGGTCTCGCAAAATTCCGGGATGAACACCTAAACCCTTGCCGAGAACTTGGTAATGACATAGCTGCACCAACCCAATCAAGGGAAAGCTGACTGGTGCAGATACGAGATAGTCTGTGTGCGGTGTAGTGTCAGGAGAACGTAGCCACTCTAGGACATCAATACCCTTTGAGTACAGCTTCTCAGCTCGCGGGTCCCGCGCCAAATTGTGAAGAAGTTCTGCCGACCTTGTGACTAACTCGCCCACGAATGATGGATAGGTCTGGTAAACTTCGCGAAGCTCGTCGAAGTACTCGACGATATTTCCCTGGCCACCAAAAATGCTGTAAATAGTTGTAGAGCCGTCATCGGCAGCTCTAAATAGGGCAGATTCATGAGGTCTAATTGTGCGATTCGCAGCAGATCGGGCAACATAGTAGCTCCTAACTACAGCAATCTGCTTCTCGAGGATTCCAGGTAGAGTCTTGGTCAGAGCATGGACATCATTGCCCCTGAGATACATGCGCTCAAACTCATTTAGAATGAGCTTCAATACCTGTTCGTATGACCCTTGGGCGTCGTCTTCCCCTTCCTCTACCTCGTGAGCGATGAAGCCCATATATCGGGCGACGAGTTCGGCGACCGATGATGGTTCGTCATCCTGGGCCAATTCGTCGGTGGGAGTAGGCAGAGTGGCCGTGAAGCGGTCTTTGAGTTCCGAGGCATGGAAATGGAGGTTTGTTGGCACGAGAAACGCCGACTCGAGCGAACCGTGGGAGAGGGTTAAGGGTCGCAGTGAGGTTGAGGATCTAGGTGTAGACACGCCCGTCTGGGGGCCGGTGTTTGTGCCGTACATTTTGTAGGAACGTTTGTTCACTTCTAACCTCGCGCAGCACGGCTTTTCGCGGTATTCTAAATCCCAGGCGTCAGTTGATACCGCACGAACTCGTGAAGTCGCCTTGGAATATGGATGCTCACACTTGGATTAGAACAACCTCGGCTGACTCAGCAAAGAGCAGGAGATGTCGCAAAGAGTACCACGATAGAATATAGTTTGAACCTCGCGGGGCAATTAAGTAGCGACTGCAAGCAAGGTGTATCTCTATTAGAAACGCCAACGGCCCGAGCGCAGTGCAAAAGTGAGGTAGATTGTAGGAAGACGTAGGATGTATTAGGTATTTCGAAAGCAAGAACTCGTCTAGGTGGCACGTGAAATGTTAGAGAGCTGGGACTTGGTGGATTGGAAAGTGAAAGGTTTGGATCAAACAAGACGCTTTGCAGCGGGCGTGCGTGCTGGATAGGCAAAGTGATCTAGAAAGGCCGCTTAGGTAGGTACTGTATACTGTACTACAGAGCGTGGCGGTTGAGCTTCCTGTGAGGCTTCAATTCATTTTTTTTTTCTAGGATCTAGTAGGCAATCCGAGACAGCGGTCCTCAATCAAGTACCCACGTCGGTACTCGACCGAAGAGATCTCTCCAATGATAGCTCGAACACAAGCGGTAAATGCCCCTGTACGCTACTTCCCTGGTACCCTGACTTATAAACCCCCCTCTCCGCCCAGTAACTACCAGACGACCCCCTTCTCTCAACATGCTTACCTAGCGGGTACGTACTATGTCCCCACCCGATGTAGCAAAAAGCCAAAATTTTGCTGCCAAGTGGCTGAAATTCTGTCCCTTCATACCTTTGGCCAGACAATTTTGCTAATTATCTTGTTGGGGATTGAGTTGGATTGGGTGCCACACCTCTCCAACGCAGATCCCTGCTCGAAAAACCGGCCAGGGGGTTCGAGGAACCACAACCCCTACAACATTGATTCTGGACCTACGGCTCCATGATCCTCCCGCAAGGTATCTCTACTTTAAATATTGCAACGTCGAATTCAATCCACCTGGTCCAATTGGCCAATCGCCGTACCAAGCAACTAATCATGAACGTTAGAGGTTCGCAGTCCTCACTCTCTAGGAGTGACTACAGCTCTCATTCATAACTTTCGCTCAGTGTATAGCTATCAAGCTAGACAACCGGCCGATGGTAACGGAGGTTTTTCTGATGCCGCCGAAGATACTACAGGAAGTAGTTTTGGTGAACTCGGAAATTTCACAGCAGCTGTTACGAAGCCACCAGTCCTACCTACTGTCACACGAACATATGTTGAATGTTTGTACATGAAAACCAAATACGATGGTGTAACTTATGTGTAAGATGCCCAAGGCTACCAGATACTGCGTAAGCATTTTCCACCTACCTCTATGTACAGGCTGCAGGTGCTCTGGCCTTTTTGGTGAAGAAGTGCGGTGCAAGTAGAAGTACTTAGACTAGGAGGGCTATTTAGGCCCCCCATCGCGGGACGACGGCTGCCAAGCTGCCACATGTACACGGACGGGGCACATTGACATCGGCTGGTTTCCATCTCAAGTACTGTCTGGTCAGGAACCAAAGCTACGCTAGGATCGAAAAATAAATAATTATCATCTGATTAGGGTGAAGGCCACAGAATACCAATAGAGTAAGTAGGTGAATAGAAGCTGCCAGAATACTTAGATCGTGCAGCGCGTCCTCGTTCAAGGCCTCATCGAGTCTAGTGTAGGTACGCGAAAGTATATCTGTACATATACACTACACTCTAGGTAGATTAATTAATGAAACAATGACGCGAGATGGAGGGTTGTGGAGAGTCGGTGGCTCGGAGGATTGTCAGTCTAGAAAGGATACACTACATAAGATCGTTGAGAAATAGTGGATAAATGGACCAAGCTGAGACCAATCAGAAAAGGTATGGAAAATGCGAGAGGTACATCAGCAGCTTAAGTGGGGGCAGAATGCAGCTAGGTTGCATTACACCTCCCGGTACGCTGTACCGACAGAGCTATTTGTGCCTAGGTCGCTTAGTTCATAGGTACCAATCTAATACAGAATAATTAGACCCACAGATCCCTCCCTACCTTTAGCCCGAGCGCGCTGAGGGGATGGCGCCGCTACAAGGTACTTCCTACAAGCCAATGATGGAAAAAAAAAATTAGGATTCCCATGTTGACAACTAAGTTCAACATTTGGGAAAGCTCCGTTGATCCCCTGTCTAAGACTGCCTGGGTACTCCTTATCTAGTCTAACCACAAGGTTCCTGGCTTCGTTGATTGGCGTGCATGTGCATGTTCAAACGTTGCAGTACGCTACCGACCATATCCCCTCCATCATCTAGCTGAATGCAAGTACTCACGTTGGAGATCTAGTCCAATACCAATCCTACCGACCCATTCCTCCTGTGTTCAACTCATAGACGCGTTCTTGTTTGATCCTTCTCGCCCTAATTGTGCAGTATCGTCCAGTATCTTGGGCCAGAACAAAGATATTGCTTTGCAGGACTTCGATTCTAAGAGAGGGTCGTGAACATTACGAACAACTCCTTTTAATACACAGTTAATCTATTCTATCCAATTCCTCCTCCAGCTCGGGGCTGTTCAGCTTGCAAATCAAGCCATCCCTGCTACAAAGTTTTTTTCTTCTCGATAATCTCCCGGGCTACCTGCCGCCGTTCTCATCCACATTGAATTCCCTCCTGAGCAAACCTTAACAGCGACCGGGCGCCCGAGTCTTCCACGGAGACCATCTGCGAATTTGTACGGCGTAGGAAGTTTAGATACCTCCGAGCGCCGACCATCGCCTCGATAGCCCATACCGAACCCCTTTTACTCGTACGTGGATTTGCTAGCTACGCTACAACGCGTCGCCATCACTGTCAAAATGCGCCCAGAAATCGAACAAGAATTGGCCCACACGTTGCTAGTAGAGCTTCTCGCATACCAGTTCGCCTCTCCAGTAAGATGGATCGAAACACAGGACGTCTTCCTGGCTGAGAAGACAGCGGAGCGGATTGTGGAGGTTGGGCCTGCAGACACATTGGGCGTAATGGCCAAAAGAACATTGGCTTCGAAATACGAAGCGTTTGACGCGGCCAAATCTGTTCAACGACAAATACTATGCTACAACAAGGATGCCAAGGAGATTTACTACGATGTCGACCCGGTCGAGGAAGAGCCGGAACCTACTCCCAGCGCCTCACAGAGCTCGTCAGGAGAAGCACCTACCGTTGCCGCAGCCGCTGCTCCGGTTGCCGCAGCTCCCGCTGCAAGCGCAGGGCCAGCTGTCGCAGTTCCGGACGCACCAGTCACGGCTCTTGAAATCGTAAGGGCCTTGATTGCTCAGAAGCTGAAGAAGCCGTTCTTAGAGGTGCCATTAGGGAAGGCTATTAAAGATCTAGTCGGAGGTTAGTGTTCTAGACTTGAAACTTTCGTCGCGAGGAGCAGCACTAACGAAAGCGATAGGTAAATCCACATTACAAAATGAAATACTTGGAGACTTGGGCAAAGAGTTTGGCTCAACACCAGAGAAACCAGAAGATACTCCTTTAGATGAACTTTCGGGGCTTATGCAAGCCACTTTCAATGGACAGCTCGGAAAACACTCTCAGTCCTTGATTGCGCGACTGGTATCATCGAAAATGCCGGGCGGCTTCAACATAACACTGGTGCGGAAATACTTAGAAACTCGTTGGGGTCTTGGATCAGGCCGGCAAGATGGCGTGTTGGTGTTAGCTATAACCATGGAACCGCCCTCACGGTTACCTTCAGAAGCCGAGGCTAAAACCTACTTCGACGACGTTGTACAAAAGTATGCTGCCAACGCGGGTATCAGTTTATCGACCGCCGCAGCGGCCGGACCAGCGGCCGGCGGCAATGGTGGCATGATGATGGACCCGGCCGCCATTGACGCTCTTACCAAGGATCAGAGGACACTATTCAAACAGCAGCTTGAACTCCTTGCGCGGTACTTAAAGATGGATATTCGCGCGGGCGACAAGGCTGCACAAGCCACTAGCGAATCACAGCAAGTATTGCAAGCCCAATTGGACCTGTGGAACGCTGAGCACGGCGACTTCTACGCTGCCGGTATTGAGCCTGTCTTTAGCCCTCTCAAGGCACGCACTTACGACTCGTCTTGGAATTGGGCACGTCAAGATGCACTCAGCATGTACTATGACGTGATCTTTGGTCGGCTGCAAGTGGTTGACCGGGAAATCGTTAGTCAGTGCATACGCATCATGACCAAGTCAAACCCCCTCCTCCTGGAATTTATGCAATATCACATTGATAATTGTCCAACAGAACGAGGAGAGACATATAGGCTAGCGAAGGAGCTAGGCGAGCAACTGATCGAGAACTGCAAGGAGGTGCTCAATATTTCTCCTGTCTACAAGGATGTTACTGTCCCCACTGGGCCACATACAACAGTTGATGCTCGCGGCAATCTCAGTTATGAAGAAGTGCCCCGACAGAGTTGCCGGAAACTCGAGCACTACGTCCAGCAGATGGCAGAAGGTGGCAAGATTTCCGAGTATGGCAACCGAACCAAAGTACAAAACGACCTTGGTCGGCTTGTGAAGCTCATTAAAGAGCAGCACAAGATGTCAAAAACTGCGAAACTCGAGTTCAAAAATTTGTACGGAAACGTCCTCCGTTCTCTTGCCATGAACGAGAGTCAGATACTGCCAAAAGAGAATGGCAAGGCGAACAGCTTGGTAAAAAAGACTGGCATTAAGGCTAATGGCCAGACAAGCAAAGGCAAAATGGAGACCATCCCCTTCCTACATCTCAAGCGACACAACCTACATGGCTGGGATTACAGCAAGAAACTCACTGGTGTCTATCTAGATTGTCTCGAAGAGGCAGCCAAGTCGGGTATCACCTACGAAGGCAAATATGCACTCATGACCGGTGCTGGCGCAGGCTCAATTGGTGCCGAAGTCCTCCAGGGCCTCATCAGCGGCGGTGCTAAAGTTGTGGTGACAACTAGTCGGTTCTCGCGCCAGGTGACGGAGTACTATCAATCCATGTACGCAAGGTATGGCGCTCGCGGATCCCAGCTCGTTGTAGTACCATTCAATCAAGGTAGTAAGCAGGATGTTGAAGCACTTGTGGAATATATTTACGATCCTAAGAATGGACTTGGATGGGATCTTGATTTTATTATTCCTTTCGCGGCAATCCCCGAAAATGGACGACAGATCGACGGCATTGACTCAAAATCAGAACTCGCCCACCGCATCATGTTAACCAACCTACTACGGTTATTAGGATGCGTCAAAGCACAGAAAACTGAACGTGGATTCGAGACTCGTCCTGCACAAGTGGTGTTGCCTCTTTCTCCCAATCACGGTACTTTCGGCAACGATGGCCTTTACTCCGAATCAAAGCTCGGACTTGAGACCCTATTTAATCGCTGGCATTCTGAGGATTGGGCCAACTATCTTACCATATGTGGAGCCGTCATTGGTTGGACCCGTGGCACCGGTTTGATGTCTGGCAATAACATTGTTGCCGAAGGTGTAGAACAGTTTGGTGTTCGCACTTTCTCTCAACAAGAGATGGCGTTTAACCTCCTCGGTCTGATGTCACCTGAAATCGTCGACATTTGCCAGAATGAGCCGGTCTTTGCCGATCTTAATGGCGGTCTTCAGTTTATCCCCAACTTGAACGATACCATGACGAGACTTCGAAAAGACATCATGGAAACTAGTGAAGTCCGAAAAGCAGTGACGAAAGAAACCGCTTTAGAGAACAAAATTGTCCATGGCGAAGACTCCGAGGTGCTTTACAAAAAGAAGGTCATTGAGCCTCGGGCGAATATTAAGTTTGACTTCCCGGCTCTACCAGACTGGGAGAAAGAGATCAAGCCGCTTAACAAAAACCTTGAAGGCATGGTCGACCTGGAGAAGGTGGTTGTAGTAACCGGCTTTGCTGAGGTTGGTCCGTGGGGCAATTCAAGAACCCGTTGGGAGATGGAGGCTTACGGTGAGTTCTCACTGGAAGGCTGCATCGAAATGGCTTGGGTCATGGGCCTCATTAAAAATCATAACGGGCCCATCAAGGGCCAACCATATTCTGGATGGGTCGACGCAAAGACCGGAGAACCTGTCGAAGATAAGGATGTAAAGCCGAAGTATGAAAAGTACATCCTTGAGCACGCGGGTATCCGTCTAATCGAGCCGGAGCTATTTGACGGATATGACCCCAACAAGAAGATGATTCTTCACGAAGTATCGCTAGAAGAAGACCTTGAACCGTTCGAAGGTTCTAAGGAAAGCGCAGAGGAATTTAAGAGACAGCATGGCGATAAGTGTGAGATCTTCGAAATTCCAGAGTCCGGCGAATATATCATTCGAATGAAGAGAGGTGCTAGTCTTTGGATTCCCAAAGCCCTTCGATTCGATCGTCTTGTCGCTGGTCAGCTCCCAACAGGTTGGGATGCGAAGAAGTATGGCGTTCCTGATGATATTATCTCTCAAGTTGACCGGGTAACACTATTTGTTCTTGTGTCTGTCGCAGAGGCTCTGCTGGCTTCTGGTATTTCGGACCCATATGAATTCTATAAGTACGTCCACGTCTCCGAAGTTGGAAATTGTATTGGTTCCGGAATGGGTGGTACGACCGCTCTTAACGGGATGTACAATAAGCGGAAAATGGACCAACCGGTTCAGAACGATATTCTCCAGGAATCATTCATCAACACCATGGCAGCCTGGGTTAACATGTTACTACTCTCGTCCTCGGGGCCTATCAAGACTCCGGTTGGTGCTTGTGCTACTGCTGTCGAGTCCGTTGATATTGGCTATGAGACAATCATGGAAGGTAAGGCACGGGTTTGCCTTGTTGGTGGATTTGATGACTTCAGCGAGGAAGGCTCGTTCGAATTCGCCAACATGAAGGCAACAAGCAATGCGGTCGATGAATTTTCCCATGGTCGTACTCCACAAGAGATGTCCCGTCCAACTACGACGACCCGAAATGGCTTCATGGAATCTCAAGGGTGTGGTGTCCAAGTTATCATGACAGCGAAGCTCGCGATCGACATGGGACTCCCGATATACGGTATTCTTGCGCTAGCAACGACGGCAAGTGACAAGATCGGTCGCTCTGTACCAGCGCCCGGCCAAGGTGTTTTGACCACTGCACGTGAAGCACCCGGAAAGTTCCCATCGCCTCTACTTGACATAAAATACCGCCGCCGTCAAATCGACCTGCGCAAAAAGCAAATTCAGAACTGGAAGGAGCTAGAGTTTGAGTATATTTATGAAGAGGTTGCGGCTATGCAGGCTCAAGGCCACCAATTCGACGAAAAGGCGTACACCCAAGAGAGGGCCGTTCACATTGAAAAGGAAGCGGCGAGGCAAGAGAAAGAAGCTCTACGAAGCTTTGGCAACAATTTCTGGAAGCAAGATACCACTATTGCTCCACTCCGTGGCTGTTTGGCCACTTGGGGATTGACGATTGATGATCTCGATGTTGCATCTTTCCATGGTACCTCGACTAAGGCGAACGATAAAAACGAATCTTCAGTCATCTGCCAGCAATTGCGCCACCTTGGCCGCAAGAAGGGCAATGCTGTCATGGGCATATTCCAGAAATATCTGACGGGCCACCCTAAGGGTGCTGCTGGCGCCTGGATGTTCAATGGCTGTCTTCAGGTCCTCAATTCTGGTCTAGTTCCTGGCAATCGCAATGCTGACAACATCGACGAAGTCATGGAAAAGTTTGACCTCATTGTATATCCAAGCCGAAGCATTCAGACGGATGGAGTGAAAGCATTCTCGGTCACGTCCTTCGGCTTCGGTCAAAAGGGTGCCCAGGCGATCGGTATCCATCCTCGATACCTGTTCGCGGCGCTTGACCAAGCTACATTCGTCGGATATCAAGCGAAGGTGACGGCTCGCCAGAAGAAAGCTTATAGGTACTTCCACAACGGTCTTGTTCACAATGCCCTCTTCCAAGCCAAGTCACACTCGCCCTATACTGATGAGCAGCTCTCATCTGTTCTACTCAACCCTGATGCGAGAGTCACTGAGGACAAGAAGACTGCCGATCTAGTGTATGCCGCAAATTTTGCTAAGCAAGCCAGCGCCCCCCAAATTGCAAAAACCAGGACTACCAAAGAAATGGTCGAAGGGTTGGCTAGTAGTCTGCAGACGGGGAAAAATAATAAGGTTGGAGTTGACGTAGAAGACATTTCTGCCATCAACATTGACAACGATACCTTTGTGGAACGCAACTTCACTGAAAAGGAGATCGCTTATTGTCAAAAGATGCCAAGCCCTCAGAGTTCTTTTGCCGGGCGATGGAGCGCAAAGGAAGCCGTATTCAAAAGCCTAGGCGTCCAAAGCAAAGGCGCTGGTGCGCCGCTGAAGGAGATTGAAATATTACCCAATGAAAGCGGTGCTCCCATAGTCTCTGTAAGTCTGCCATGGCAAAATCCTTCTCCGGGCCAGTGAACTAACTATATCTAGCTCCATGGTGATGCGGCAGACGCTGCAAAGAAGGCAGGCGTAAAGGAGATTACTGTCTCTATCTCCCACTCAGAAACGCAGTCTATTGCCATTGCTGTGGCCACTTTCTAAGGCTCCGCGGCCATATTTTTCGGTGGCTTTTGTGCGTTAGGAGCTTGGCGTTCGGTTGTGTAGGCTTATGTTACATATATGTGTTGAAGAGTTAGTATAGAAGCCTCCAAAATTGGAGGCTTTGTAATCTGAAAATAGAGTTACCCGTATCATCTATAGCACCCAGGATTATGCCCTTGACGTAACCCATGCTTTAAAAATATCGACACAATCTTCGATTTAAGCCATTACCATAGCTCTCGCCCTATATACTAAGCCTATGTGATCGAGGAAACCCGAGCTAGTCGCCTATGCGCAGCATCAAATGAGCGAAGGTGGCTATTTAACAGTGATGGTCTAGCGACCTACTAGTCTCCATTATTCAATAGATTATCCGTAGATAGCATGTATAGATTACCTCTAGCATTAGGCCGTTCCTCGGGGGAAAAAACCCACGGCTACTTTCCAACCTCGTCTCTATTATCAAGTGAGCCCCACGTTCTATGACTTTGCGCAGCTTTTTAACTCAAGTCTAAATAGGAGTGAACTAGCTCATATTCAATTTTTTATGAAACTACCGAACTATATCTAGATATTTCCGAAGCGAGATAAACAGCAGCGTACACTCTCATCTCTTCTCATCGGTAATACCAAAAAGCAAGCACGGTTGATTTGAAGACACTCCAACGTAAATAAGACATAATTATCCCCCTTCACAGTTACCCGCTAACAGAGGACGACACGAGCATCGCTGTAACCGAAGCGTAGCCAGGAGTTAATATCGTCGTGTTAGTAGTCGCGAAAATGGTCGCGTTGATGGTCGCGTTGATGATCGCCTTCGTAGCCGCGAATATGATTGCTATTAGATTTAGGTCAATAAGGCGCCTCATCCCACCTTCTTTGCCTGTTGGAAAACCTACCAAGCCTTGTTCTGAGACATCTCCCAAGCCTTGGTCCGATATGGCTCCAGAAAGGCTCTACTGAGAGTGAACTCTTGCCCATTCTCTAAGACCTCAGTCTGGGGGCTAATATCATTGAAACGAGCTTCATCAGCCATGTTGATTATCGGATGAGAGAATTTGCTAGGGTTTGTCTTGTTAAAAAAATATCGATGAGAAAACTTGGTTGATGAGCCGATGGGAAGATCTATGAACCTCGGGGCGTTTTAAGTAGAGAATTTATACTTCCATACGTAAGAAGCCAAGGGGAAATCATATTTCTCGCGATTATATTCTATCGTTTACAAGCGCACAATTCGCAGTTCAAGGAATTCAGTAGTTCAGCAATCTAAGAACGGCACTTAAGCTATACAGACTGTCGCACGGCTAGTAATATTAAGTAATAATGTAATCTCATCTCTAATACAAGCTTTTCAATATGTACTTTAAAGTATGGAAACACCCATTTGGGGGATTCGATCTTGTAGTGAACAGGAGGGCTATCACCGCCAGGTAGAAGGGAGTAGGGGGTGTGTAGTACAGCGCCAATTAGAAATATTAATTAATTCCCTGCCTTCAGGGCCCTTCAGGGAGCCAGTGTGCTGCGTATATAGCCAAATCAGCTACCATAATCACCCTGAAGAGTTTGATTACATTAGCAGCTGACAATTGGGCCCCAAAGGTCTTATGACATAGCCGCTACTCAAAGCCCCAACCTTGCGTAGAAACTTCGCTTTAAACCCAAGCTTGCTTAATCGCAAGTTCGCAAGGTATGTGCTCTCTCCAGGTGATTGGTCTGGTTCAACAGCGATGGCCGCATCCTCCTGGCAGTTTAAGTATAGGTCCCATGTATCGGTACCGCACGTACGAGGCCCGAGTTCGAACGGCCAGTAGTATTCGGAATCTGGTGTCGACTTAGTCAGTAACGACTTTTTGCGAACTTTCGTTTGAATAACATACTTTCTTTGATCTCTTTGTCTCCTTTGATAGTACAAGAGCCGAAAGTCGTATCCAACACTAGTGCCCGTGGTTTTAAGCAACGGATGCGTAGCTTGCTGGTCTGATTGGAGGTAGGCATTGGTGAAAGATGTATGCACCAACACTTTTGGAAAGGGAGGCGTTGTAGTACAATTCTAGGGATAAATCTTGGGTTGCAAGAATGGGTTATCGGACAGGTGAAGCTGGAAGTGTCTGTTTAAGTAGAATAAAGTGAGAAAGCCTAACCAAGACCCAGGCGGCAACAAGGGATTGTTAACACTAAGGATTAGATATGATTGGCTATGCGATGAAGCAACACCCATACTACTTCTCTGCTTTTTTGCGGCTGAGGGACACACGATCAAGAGCGCTTCGACGACATAGCCCCAAGCTGATTGATGCCATGTTGCCCCTAGCTTTAGAAGCCCTTGTAATGTATTAAAAGAACAAGGAGGGATGGGGCGACTAAGACATCATCGTATGGTGGATATTGTTAGAAATAACCACTGTGCCAAAAGATGAACTTAATGTTACAATTTTTATTGTAATATTTGTAACAGATATAGTTTATGATTACTATGCTACTTTTTAAGCACAATCTGCTCTTAATTAATAATATATGAGCCAACCCAGGATTCATAATTGTGGCTAGATGCCCAGATAATTGGACCCTCATTTCTCAAGCATCTCATAATCACAGTTCAAACAACGGAATCAATAAGAAATTATGAACCGCTGAGGTTTTAAACTAGGTTTTTACGATGCTTACCAAGCTGTCAGCTTATAATTCGGGTCGTTATTTAATTTCTCAGTCGAGGAAATCGAAGGCATCTCAGTTAACTAGACAGTATTTCTACCCCCGTTCATTATTTCCCTTGGTATATATTATTAAAGTTAGTTTGTAGCTGACTTCGTACGGTATATGTTTCCGGGTAGTAATTAGACTAATCCTTGTGTAACCTTCGACTCCAAGTGAGATGGGATGTGTAGTTCTTAATATGGCTAGAAGTATATTTACGAATCTATCAGGGTTCCAACCACTGGGTGGCAAGCTTATATGTAGATAGAGCTAGATTAGAGCAGACCTGAACAATATTGATCACTTTAACTGTCTAGAACAGTAGGCAAAGAGTGATGCGTTATGCATGGGCCGATCGATTTATCGCCCTTTAAACCACTGAATGCCGTATCGCGCGCTATATCAGGAATTATATAGCAGCCAGAAGGGGAAAATGACAAACAGAGATGTGCGTGATTCTTGTCGCTGAGCTGCTACTTCTCTAGCGAACCAATCTCCGTGATGTAGTCTCCTGACGTATTTCTTCGTCGTAGGCGGCCGGCCTCGTCATGTTCGCTATCCCATTTTTCCAACTCCGCCAACGGAACCTTGACCAACTGGTGGGTGGTCGCCCCCTGACTATCGACATGTAAAATCTCGGAACGTAACCGATAGCCTTTATATTTCGGCAGAGCATACATCCATATGACGTAGTAAATACCGCAAAGAATAATCCTGAGAAGAATGTAAGTGTCTTATCAACATGGGCCCGGGCTAAAGAGGGACTTACACGGCAATGCCTACTGCAGCATACGTGGCATACCAAAAGCTAACATCACCAGCGTATGGTCCTCCTTTAGGAGGAATCCAAGGTGTCGCAATGGTGTAGAGCTGGACGAGCAAGAAGAAAACCAAGCAGATATCCCAAGCCTTGAAATCTGGCCGACCGCGATTTAGTCGTTTGTGTCTGTATCGGATGACCCAGAGACCAATCGCCATAGCCACATAGAAGATTCCGTCCGGGTAGGTCTTGAGGCTGACGACTGTGCATTAAACATGTTAGATACATTAATATCAATGGAGTCCAGCGAAGACAGCTGGGAAATAACACACCAAACTGGAACGCGTCACCTGCCGGCGGGATCAAGATGAATAGCGATGTAACGACCCATTTGAGAAAATATGGTCCTATCGGCGTACCAAAAGGCTTCACAGATACCCAAAAATCAGTGTACGGAAGCACACCTTGCCTAATCCCCCAAATTTCGATACAATTAGCGACGAGTTCGGACATGGAATAAACAGAATTCGTTAGAGCCTACCTTCCGATCTCGCGAATGAGTCGAGATTGACCGATGAGGACAGCCAGGAGGTTCCCAAAAGCGCTGATTAGAACTAATGCATTCAAAGCATCCTGAGCGCGACCCTCGCCGAACACAGTGGCGAAAAACACAGATGCCGCAGTAGTCTTCGATTTTGCGAACGTTTCCTTGGGGACTTTCCATCGCGAGTGAGAATCATGGCCATTGGAGCCCCTGAGAGAGGGAGGGAGGGAGACATACCAGCAGCAAAGTACGCAATATTGCACAGCAGATACAGGGCCCCGACTATACCAACGGAGATCGCACCATTTCGCTTCAACGTAGGGATAGGGTTCTTGATCTCATTGACCACAGAGAAAGCATTGGCGTATCCGCTATATGCGAAAATGATGTTAACTAAAGCAACTGATAGATCATTTCCATTGTTTGTAGTGCCCTCGAATGCATTGCGGAAATTGGCTTTAGGGTCTGGGATTCGAGGAACATGTCCTCCAAGGACGACAAAGCCCGTGATGCTGATGCTAAAACAGTTATATGCTTAGCGCTGTTATGATTATTCTACCAGTCACATCCGTATCAATACGTACAACACGAGAGTGATAATTTTCACAACGCCGATGATGTTCGTTGCCCAAAGCGAGTATTTGTTGTGCGCTACAACACCTATAATTCATAGTATGAGGCCACGCTTGTATTTTGAGTAGCGCTGTGACTTACATATAACGGCGAGACTATAAGCTGCTATGGCAACACCTTTACCTTGCCACTCCGTTGGTGTTTTACTATTAGAAATTAGAACTCAGCAATTGCCATCAGGTATAAAAGTCTCGCAGAGGTTTGCAAATACGTAGTTCAGAGCCTGCCAACAGGGGAAACAAGAGGCTTATAAACACATACTGAGCTAAAGCCCATAGGTAGTTGGACAACACTAGTAACAGAGATCGGTATAAGCTGTGAATATCGATGGGCAATGGGGGTGAGCGTAATACGCACCGATCGCATTACTACTACTAAAAGAGAGCACAACAGAGTAGAATGCAAATGTAATCGGGAAGAAATGCTTCGGTCTTGGGTACGCTTGCTCGAGGTAGACAACCTCGGATCCGGATCGGTTAGGGAAGTAGCTCGCGAGCTCGAGGTAGACTGAGAAACCGGCGATAGCAAGAAATAGGCCAATCACCCAATAGATGAGGGCAAGGCCAATTGAGCCTGTTTTTCCTAGAATAGTACCCGCTGTGTATGTGTAAGCGACCGTTTAATATAGCACACTAGCAATGGGGTTGAATACACGTACGAGTCGAGAAGATGCCCGTGCCGATCAACTGGTTGACATTCAGAAATATGACCGTTAACCAACCAACATGATATCCGAGGGGAGACTTTGATTCGACGGGGGCGCCGACTGCCTCCTGGTAATTTATTCCGGAACCATTCTGTGCTTTAGCTACAGTATAGGTAAGGTCGCCGTCGTAAATGACCTCGAGATCGCTAGAGGTGTCCGGGTCTGGAGATGTAGTCACATCATTGGCTGTGCGCCGCGACCAGAACTTGGGAAGACCCATTTCAACAGAACCGCTTCAAAAACAAAGGCGTCCAAAGATGGATCGATTGGAATTGGGTAGGTCTACGGTCTAATCGAAACATAGCGACGCTATAGGGATGGGATGTCGGCATTTTATACGGGTAGACTCAGGGCTCAGCGGAGGGGCCAAGAGATTAACAGATACCGAGGTGCACGATAACCATGGACCAGATGACGCGATTGGAGGCGTTGGGTATCTTGCCAAGATCCAGTGTCGAGAACTTCCAAATCTGATGTTGTACCTCGTGGCATGCATGGGGCCAAGGAGCACGCAATGTACGCCAATTTTTCCGTTACCGCATAACCATGTCTATATTATTAGCTAGGGAGGCACCGAGGAAAAAAAAAGAGGGCTCTGGCCACGTGCGTGGGGTCAATCTTTCGATTGAAATTTCTTGAGGCTGAAGCTACAACTGGTATTGTGTAGCCATGAGAATATTGATGGTCGAGCGGGATGAGGCAATCGGCCCATAGAATCACATAATAACACAAGTGATTGTCATATGTTAAGGAACCCCCAAGAAAAAAAATTGGGTACATCGCTGGCGCGTGGCCTACGCGTAATGCTATAATAACTGATTTGCTAAAGAAAACGATTCTATAAACAAATATATGATCTTGTTCATGCGTTTTGATCAGACATACTGCCTTGTCTGCAACATACGAGTGGCTGTGTGAGAGATCTATATTGGTTTTCGTATATTTTGTCTCGATTAAGTTGTCTTCATGTCTGCCTTTCAAACCTTATATACTATATTATTTTATTTTATTTTGTTTTGGGATAAGAAAACTCTTTGCTTCTATAGTCACGTCAAACTTTATTGGCAACTCTGTAGAATGATATCAGAGCCTTTCTCATATTACCGCTTAGCGGTCAAAAGATGATCGGTAAATAATAAACAACGGGCGAACTATGCTTGTACTATGATAGCTGTAGTGATATATCTCTCACCTATATTAAGAAGCGTATTATTAGTTGGCAATTAACCATTACCCTCCAAGGCTGGCTATATGTATAGGACCTCTGATCTCTTTTGAGACATAAAGGGCCAGGAACTGCTTGATATATCGATTGAGCAATATTTTAAAACACCTCTCCCACACCTCTCCCCCTTATACATCTCTTCTTATCCTTGTTCTCTCAGGGACTAAACATTCTAGCAAATCTATATCAGAGGCTATGCTAGAGAAATTAGCCATAAAGCCCATAGATAGCTCAATAGCTTAATAGAATAATAATCAATCAGTTCCTAAACTTACTACAGTCTACAAGACTTTAGTGTACATATTGTTAGGCTATAAAGTGAGAGGAAAGACGCTGCTAGACCCCTAGAGGTAGTTGTTTCGAATATTGCTATCACATAAGGAGAGGAGTCCTCCTTGATCGATTCGTAAGGGCTCAGAAATCAATAACATTAAATCCTAGCCTTTATTCCACTCTATAGCATTAACCCTGTTGTGGCTTTTCTTCACTTTGAATAAATCTATTAACAACTCCAAGGGGTTGTTAGAGAGTTTAGTCACGGAATGAATATTAGAGGACTGTTACAACTAAGAAGGAGGGGGCCAGATATTATAGGTCTCAATAAAAATTTTAATCGATCCCTAGCCCTCTAGGTTCTTATTATAGGCGTGTTTTAATAATCAGGCGATCGATGCTAAGATGAGTATCTCAGAGGCTACCTCATTACCATGGAAGCTCCTTTCCGTTCCAACTATAAAAAGACCCAGACGTCTCCGGCGTCAAACCCTCGATAAGCCTATACATCCCATTGCTCGACTCTTCGATTTTAACGGTTCCCCGCCATCCAGTCAGTCGGGTTTTGATGAAACCTGGATCGATGGCCATGGTTGTCACAGGTAGTCCGGCGGCCTTGAAGTCAATAGCTAGTGTCTTTGACTGTGCATTGACAGCTGTTTTTGCCATTCTATAGCCAATCGACTCACCGTCGTGGTCAGGATCTACCTCTTATTAGCTTTTTCCCCTTTTGAGTCTCACTGTGTTGTGAGGGGAGAGCCTATACCGCCTATGCTTGCGCTCCCTGAGGATAAGTTAATGATCTTGCCGCCGTCACCTGCTGACAGATGGCTGATGAAGTGCTTAGACGCCAGAAAATAACCCTAGAGGATGCGTGTGAGAAAAGACTACGTGATACCGTAAGCAATTGATATGTAATTGCCGTACGTACCACTGGCATTACTTGGAACCGTTCCATGAGGTCAGCTTGTTCGTGAGCGTCCCATTTCAATGGTCTGGGTTTAATCCCTGTACCATTCATATGAGTACTTAGAGACTTGCAAATTACCTACGAATATGTCATGGAAGCTTACCAGCACAGTTGACAAGCACGTCGAGTTTCGTGCCGTCGAGTTTCTTCGCCGCCGCCACAATAGTACTTTCTTTCGCATAGTCAATCTCGATAATCTCAGACTCCGTGTCTATCAACTGTGGATTTTGTGAGCTGAAAATTACACCCATCGCTTCCCGGGGCGTTGCTACCTCTAACATCGATGGACCGTTCTCAAGCATGGTCTGTGGTCTGACCGACCCAATAGTACACCATCCATTCTCCTTAAAGGTGCGGATAAGCTGAAGACCAATGCCTCGATTCGCTCCTATAGATGGCGCAGGCTTCAGCTGGGGTTCTTGGATGCTCACTTGAGGTGATATGTCTTACCAATCACAAGCACTGTTCTCATTTCGGCTGAACAACAGGCCGCTGGGCCCCGCGTTGAAAGTTTTAGGGGCAAATACTTGGAGATATGAGTAGTGCGGTGCAGGCGCACAGAGAAAACAATGCGGTGTAGGCCACTCAAGAAGATTCGACCATGTTTCGAGACACGAGACGAAGAACCAAATCACTCAACGCCGTCTAGCGAATGAGGTTGCCTCAAGTGCAATTAGGAGCACAGGCCAAAAGGGCATCGGAAGCGGGGTACATGTAATATCTGATACTCGACAGGTCTCTGAGCATTGATGTCCTACTATCCACATGTACCTCTTCTAGCTCACCAATTTGCTGATCTTAGGTTGATAGTGAGCAAAGGTCATTTTCAAGGGCATCTTTTTGATGGAGGCGTATATTTCTTCAACTAGAAACACTTCCCATTCTCAAAGGCTGTCACGGAACTGCATACTAGCCTTGTAATTTCTGATATATGGCACGGACTACCTATAAATCATAGCATACATATTACATGGCATGCATGACATACACATGTACCTGCTTAGACTAGCTGGGCAGAGATAGAATAGCTGCAACCTCCCCCTCTGTGCAATAATAAGAAGTTAATATGGAACGGCAGAGAAGTACTGCTCCGGTATCTCTCGAAACGAAATAAAAGATGTGTCAACACATCGCTTGCCTGTCTAGGCGAGGAGGCAAGTAGCCTTGAATAGATTCAGACGTCAGTTCCAAGCCCTGTTTTCAACCCTTGCTATAGGAGAAAACTTGTCCATCAATTGAATCTTAATCCTTCGGTCCAAGATGTGCAAGAGCCGCAAGACTCATAGCTAGCAGCCCTGTCCGAAGCGTCGGCTCTATGACCGGTCCAAAGTATGGCGAATGGTTACTTGGAATCTCCCCCAACTTGCCTTCCTTCTTTGCTTTTTCCCACTTGGCAATATCTGTACTGCCGAATTTCCAGTAACAGTAAGGTATGTTCTTTGCGGCCCCTAGAATTGAAAAATCATCGCTGGCTAGTCCAGGTTCCGCTTGTTGGACCCTGTCGCCAAAGCGCTCGTGGAAGGTCTTTTGCAGTGTCTCAACCACACCTGCATCGTTCACTACGGCAGGAATGTCATCTGTGTGAGTGATAGACGGCGCGTCAGGTAATCCGGAGGCTTCACACTCGGCGCGAATCACTCGCTTTACCGCTCGGACTAACTGTTCTCTAATTTCTGGCTTGTAAGTTCGAAGATCGACCTTCATATCTACATAGTCAGGGATGATGTTGATCGATCTTCCAGCGTGTAGGTAGGCACACGTCAGAACGGCCACCTCTCCAGGCGGCACTTCCCGTGATACTAGTGTTTGTAATCGAAGAACGATATAGCATGCTGTAATGACCGGATCTTTGCACAAGTGCGGCTGCGAGCCATGGCCGCCGATCCCGAAGATTCTGACGTCGAAACAATCGCAGGAGCTCTGTGTAGGCCCTGCCCTGATTTGGATGGTACCAGTTTCAGTGCTGGTGACGTGCTGGCCTAGAAGGGTGTCTGGAACTGGCACTTTGTCGAAAAGACCATCATCCACCATCTTTTCGGCACCTGCTCCGTCTTCTTCCGCAGGCTGAAACAGGCATTCTATTGTTCCGGTCCAGTGTTCCCTTACCGAGTGTAGAAGCTTTGCCACACCCATCAAGATAGCAACATGAAAGTCATGTCCACATGCATGCATGATTGGGGTCTCGTTTCCATTTTTGTCTTTGGCTTTCTTTGTGCTGGCATAGGGAAGTCCGGTCTTCTCTTCCTGCGGCAGAGCATCCATATCTGCACGGAGCATGACTGTTGGCCCCTCTCCATTGTATAGTATGCCTACTATGCCATGGCCGCCAATCTTCGTCACCACGTCGTCGAAACCAAGATCGCGCATGAAGTTTTCCGCCATCCGAGATGTCTTAGACTCTTGAAGTGAGAGCTCGGGGTCTTGGTGGAGAGTTCGATAGGCATCTTCGAATGGGCCGAGATCCGGGAAAAACATGTCGACAATGTGCTGGATATTAGCTTTTTCAGTAGAACCTACAGAATCAAATTAGAATTTCTGGTCACTAGACAAGATCTCGAGACATCACACCATTTTCTCCCGCCATTTTGATGTTTACCTGTCGTAAGCCTAGCTTTCATATAGATATGTCGTAGAAATAGAGAGTATCGCAAGTTGTCACACGGCAAAGCTACTTACATAGGCCATAACCTAGGACGTACGACTTTAGCGGAGGCTAGAGCCCTCCCTAGCCAATACAGACCTTCATTCATGGCACCGCTAGCTGTAGGCAAGGCTATTGGAGGAAGAGGGTCACAAGGCTCTCAGAATGTCTCAGAAGGGTAAATAGGCCCTTGGTTACACTTAATAGTACCATGTGCTTCTGTAAGTGAAATCATGACCCTCGTCGCAAAGCTCATGAGTAGCAACCCGAGACCCCAGGCTGGAATCAAATGCGATATTCTTCATCAAGCTTAGCAAGAGCTCTATAATTATTACCAGGGGATGAGCAAACGCTAGATTCTAGTGATGCATGCAGTCATTAGCAAAGAGCTAGCGTAAATGTTATATATTCACCTAGCTATAAAATTTGTCATCGAATCAACTCCTGATGGCACAGTTGGTAGCGCGTTGGACTGTAATTGAAAATTTGCCTAGAGATCCACAGGTCGTGTGTTCGAATCACACTCAGGAGAATTGTTTTTAATATTTTTCTTGCTCCGGGGCCTTACTCTAAGGTTTCCTCTTATATGTATGTAAATGTACTTAGACCAACTAAGTATGTATCTACGCATAATTGGCTTACATGGTTTATTTTATTGGTTCATTTCTATCCATTAGGTAGCGCAATCATGGCTACCTGTTTGCATGTGATGGTTATTGCATAATCTTATCACAGATCCCGTGGTGAGACGTTTTGCCTTTTTCGGTACTGCTTATTCGGTGGGACCCGGTGGCATGGAGAGGAAACCTCACAACAATCTGCAAGGGGAAGCCAAGATCCGTCTACTCAATGTTATACCTAACATAAAATAGAAATCACCTGGTGTCCGCACAGTTATTTCAAGAAGAATAAATAGAGCGTATATGTGTCTACCTATCGCTGATCAAGATCGACCTGTATGTGGATCTGTGCATCCCGCCAAATCCTTACTAGATAGAATTCATGTACCATGTATCTATCTAGGCGGGTAATAAAATAGGTAGTATGGATACACTGTATGACGCCGGAATTTTCGGATTTACTTGAAAGAAATGCCCGATCCACGAGATGGTGAGATTCTTATGCGACATAATCTTGTGGCGCTTGTAGTAGTGCGGTTGGCATACATAATCGTCCGACGTGAGAATATCTAGACGACGTACGCAGCTTTAGTAAAAGCGAACGCCGTCGCTTCTACTGTACTGTGAGAATATCGCAAAATATCGCCCTTACTTCTTCTTTGGAAAGTCCTTGCTGACTATACCCATACTTGGCTATTAAGCAGCTTCACCGTACTTTTGCATTTTCTTCTACTTGTGAGGTGTAGACTCCAAGACTCTATGCCCGGCGAAAGTCCATATGTTGACCGCCAGCGTAGGTATTGGTGCATGAGGGGCTAAACGGATTGCGTTTAATCACCAATGACCGCATCGTATCGTTCTGTACAGGCTTGAGAGCGCTAGCCGCCGAGAACGTAGCGCTGTACCATCCGTGTAAGGTGGCTAGCAGATCCTGTCGAGTGACTGGGAAATCATAATGGGGAATGGTCCATGTCAACTTGCCAGGTACCGGAAATAAGTGACCGCGGGGTAATACGGCAAGGCTTGCCTTTTCATTAGTGACCTTAGTCTACCTACCTATATAAGCCTACACAAGGTTCGATTGGTAGTCCATGCTGAATGGTTTACTAATACAAAAATTTAAACTTTGCAGATTCGTAGTCTAGGTACCTATGTTGCAGTGCTTGGATGATCTCTAATGCACAATCGGCAGTGAGTGCCATCCCACCCCAGTTAACGAAAGG
The DNA here is from genome assembly GCA_038501195.1 of Nemania diffusa. Classification (NCBI taxonomy): domain Eukaryota; kingdom Fungi; phylum Ascomycota; class Sordariomycetes; order Xylariales; family Xylariaceae; genus Nemania; species Nemania diffusa. Next base: position 4,244,186 of record JBBPUQ010000002.1, read on the forward strand.
AATACCTAGTTCCGGGTCGCCGCGTTGATCGATTGGCCTGGCCGAAGTTTGGCAGATAGCGCCAGTCCGAATAAGTATTAGTCACATAGTTAAAGAGTTACCTATTTGTACCCTGGTCGGCCACTTTATGGTACGTAGTTGGATCTCGATGCTCGCGATACTACGATACCACATGAGCATAGACATACGCATACAAGAGTTTTAAACCTGGCTCAAAGCGTCATTGACTTGTGAGCTTTATTTTTTTTAATTTTATTTTATTTTTGCGAATTCAATAACCCAAATACTGCAAACTACACAATTTCTTTGAATCGTTTTTTGTTTTCTTTTTCCGCAGACGTCCATAATCTTCAAAAAATCGGATTATCAAGAAAAGATCGGTGTGTGTATGTGTGTAAGTATCTCCTAGTGTTATAGATGCAAGAGAGAACATATCCAAGATAGGCAGCAGTCAGTCAGGCCATAAAACTTTTCTACACATCATGATCATTTAGTGCTTTAGGTTGAGTTACCCTCTAGCACACATGAGCCAGGTTGTCTTAGTGCTCACTCAGAACTTAGAAGGCATAGAATTCATTCCCTGCGTCAACGCGGCACAGTCAAACTTGTTCTTGTCAGCATCGACGGGTATGGCGAGTAAGCATACTTACCCAATATCGTATATGACGAGATGGACATAGTAGAAGTGCTTTTAAATAGATAGAAGGCTCGCTCAAAGTCGTCCGAAATTTAATTACTACACTTTATTGGTTGCTATTACTCAAGTAGACAGAACATTATTTTACTTCTATTATTTTAATGAGTAAAAACATACGATGATAAACCTATCAAGATTCTGCCTTCTACTCTCGAGTGTGGCGCTTTTAGCATCTTCAGCGCCCACGAGGAACAGTAGTGACTTCTTTACCCTACCAAATGCTGACCCTAACTACAAGGCGAGGGCCTCTGCCATCGAGGCAAAACGGAAAGGTTGGCTATATGAAGAATATCCAATCGGCGGCGCTTTCTATCCAACTGGGTTACTTGCCAACAAGACAATATCAGAACAAGAAGCACAATGGTTTCCTGTCGTGATAGAACATGCCCAAGTGATTGCAGAAGAATCGGTATCTGCCTTGGCGGGTATTATTGCGGTAAGTAATCCTAATGCAGTAACTAATGTTGCTAATCGAAGATATAGGCAGGCAATTTCTCAACATTAGACGATTATGCAAATGCGTATAACAACCAATGGAACATGTCCCTCCCTCGCGGGCCTATGTTGGGTATGCTCACGAATTACACCGACGATCGTTTATTTTCAATGATGAGATTGGTGAGGGAATTTCTATCTTGTCTTTTCCTTCCCCTGGCGTCTTGATACTTCCTAGTCCTTCACTGTATTTCCATACCTAAGAAATACTTCTAACTCCAACCACCGTGGCCAGTCCGCGACGCCGTACAAGATACAACGTGTCCAACGTAAAGAGGATTTCCTTTTTCCAGTTAATAATGCCGCTTCGATCACAGGTGGACTTTCTCTCCAAGATCTACGTGCACAGGGTCGACTTTTTTCCACAGACTTCAGTCAGTTAAAGGTATGTGCGGAGACTTCATTCGTCTTCATCCGTCTGTCTCTCTTCTCTAGTCGACCTGTCTAAACCTAATTCTTCGCAGTAAGTATCTCTGGATATTACATCTCTTAAGATAAGCACAACACCGGCAGTAATCCGAGACAACAAAAGTAAACGACCCATTTATGAGACAACACACTAGTGTTAGGAGGCTTTTATATCCCTTTTCACGCATTCTAAGAACAATATTCAAATAATCAGGGACTTTGCTTCTTGTCTTTATAAGTCCCTCAAGCTCTTGAAATCCTTCGTATTCATTATCAAAAACGATTTCTCACTAATCTGGCGTTTCTAATAGGGATCTCCCTTCGAGTGGAAAGTATGGCGCCGGATGCCAGGCCTACTTCTACATAGATCAGCTCGGCGATTTCCTCCCTCTAGCCATTAAACCGATAGTTAAAGACAGGGAGGAATCGGCTCTTGTCTATACGCCGGAAGATAAGCCTGCAGATTGGTTACTTGCTAAGATGCTGCTGAACCAAAATGACGGCTATCACTCAACCTGGAGTCACGTGGGTCAATCACATTCCGCTGCCGAAGCTCCGTATCTTGCTGCGATTCGAACTCTCAGCAATGACCATCCAGTCATGGCTATTCTTAATAGGAGTACGTCTTGCTCTCTACTACAATATGATATGGGAACTCTACTGACGATAACCGAACAGTTGAGAAAACGCCCTGGGGTGTCCGTCCTAATCTAGAAAATGGCCTCAAATCAGGAGAGGCATTCACTGGTCCTCAATACTATCCATGGTCTCCCGACGCCGCTAGTGAATATGTAAACCAGTTGTATCTGTCTGGGGAATCGGCAGCTTTCGAAGGGAATTATTACCGTTCGAACTTCAAGAAGCGCGGCTTGGTCGACAGCTCTTTCGGGCCAAAGTTCAAGTCGTTCCCATTCTACGAAGACACGAGCGTCGTTACCGAGTCAATTCGAGAGTTCATGGAGACATTCATCAACTCATACTATCCCAACGATAAGGCGGTAGCTAAGGATATAGAGCTGCAGGCCTGGCACCACGAGACCACAGCTGCGCGAGTCTATGACTTTCCTACGATCCAGACCAGACAGGCTATTGCCGATATCCTCACACACCAAGCCTACCTAAGCGTCATCGTGAGCAATGTCATGAGTACGAACGGCATCCATCTTAACTCGATGTCGCTCCCATTCGCCCCAGCCGGGTTCCTACAGCCGATCCCATCTAAAAAGGGGCTTACAGAGAAGGACCTCAGTACGTACCCCTGAATCCTTTCCCGCCTTGGCTGAGTTCCTGCCCCCGCGCGCGCCGGAAGTCCCCAATAATAAGTTGAATCTTGAGCATAAGCTAAACTCTAACGTGGGAATTATTGTAGTGACATTCATGCCGACACCAGAAGGCGCGGTCTGGCAGGTCTCGACGTACGTCGTCGGCCATCGGCCCATGTGGCGCGATACTAACGAGACGCTTTCCCATCTCTTCGATAACGACGACTTACTAGCGAGAACGAACGCGAAGACACAAGCTGCCGCCGCCAAGTTCAAGGCTACAATGATGGATTTCAGTATCGAGGTTCGCGCGCGCACATTTGATGAAAACGGGTTGAATAGGGGCATGCCATTCATTTGGGATGCCCTCGATCCGAACTATGCACCATACTGGAGCGTAATCTAGAGTGAGTAAAGGCTTACGTGTGGCGACCCTGTAGCGGTTGTGGGACGAGAAAAAGGAGAGGTGGCGTAATGCTCGGAGATGGTTTGTACGACCCTCGCCAGGTTGAAAGGTCACGTTGGAATATTTATAGAAGGAATTAGTCATGCTCCATGCTAAGAATACAATAGGTCTTCATCGTCGTAGCTTATACGTGTCTGACACCGGAGTCTTTATGTACTTTAAAGCGTGTCTGTAAAAGTGCTGTCCTTAGACTTCTCTGTTAGTAGGCCATCTAACACAGTATGGAGAAGGAGTCTCACGGCGAGGCGGCAGAGATCATGACAGAGATCAATAGTGTAATGTATTAATCCCTGGGTCTCTTGAATCCTTTAAGGGATTCTACGCTAAAAGGTGGCTGCATGAGATCCCGACACTCCAGAAAGCGCACAAAGACGTGGTCGATAGGAATTAAAAGCACAAAGTTGCCTCTGGCAATCTCATACTAATTATCGGACATTGGCGTTTCTGTGCATTAATAAGTCTGCCTTGCGAAAGTTATTCTAGCTTGGGTGGCACACGGCATCCAAACATAGAACATCTTATGTTCACTTAGTCGGTAGCTAGCTATTTAAGCGCGCGTTGTGACTCTGACGTTGTACTGGGCTAGCAATGAAGAAGCTGTCAGAGTAACGGACAATTTGTGAGCCATTATGGAGGGAAGTGCAAGTGATAGTCTGTAATATAATTAATCTCCGATCATACAGCACAAGTGGCTAGTTCTTATTCTCATCGTCGCATTGTTGGCCTAGTCTTTAGCTGGTTTTCGGATCGGTGCGCCCTCATATTGCTATGTGTAAGCCAAGGAGGCCTCGCGAGCTTTAGTAGCCAAGAATGAAGGTGGGTCGTGACCATTCTCCAGTCGGGTATGTGTAGGTCCCGAAGAGTAGAACTAGATGAGATGTAATTGACATGCAAGCTGAAGACAGCCAAAGATCCAAGCCGGATGGTATTAGTGCTTGGAAAATAAGTACTAGCACGTCTTTTGACGCTGGACACTAACTCCGCGCTGTAAATGGTGGCGATACCCTTCGCGGACCCTTATTTGATGCGTAGCGGACCAACTATTGACTATTCGAGTGCGTGTAGTCATCATGGGTCGATGAGCATTATACAACATCATCAAAGATAATAATCAGCGACCTAGTGTCTTAGTAGCCCAGGATTACTCATGTCTTGGTTGTCCTACGAAGAGGGCTGCTTGACGGTCTAAAAAGGTGCAGCCTACACCCATCGCGTGACGCTCGGCTCTTGATGTTGAGGTCGTTTATTATATAACATTGCTACCATCACGATCTGAATGGTGGCACACTGTCACAGAGTGGTTGTTGCCTAGGAAGGCAGCAGAGAGCACGAGCAGACCCAGCTAATGATGATCTGGCAGTGGTCCAGGCAACCATTGTAGAGTAGAGCCTTCAGGCGGCGGGTAGTTCGAAAGGGGTAAAAATTAAACATTGAACGAGAGGTAATAAGACAGAGGGCCTCTTCCCTAGGGGATATACCCTCATTGTGGCCATCTTTTTCTTTGACGCGGCCTCTTTTGCGAGGCTAGTCTTCTGTCTCGAGTCCAGCATACTAGGACTTCCAGAGCATACTGGATGACGACCTGTCGGCACCGAGACTATTATTGTCATAGAATGCATCTGAGATGTCTCCACCTAACGAGTTCCTGCAGCGTCTTGACCCTGATCAAGTGCAGCCTGCCGTCGTCGTTGCCACAGTGGCCCTGAGCGATGAACCTTTGTGCCAAGAACCATACAGACGGGACTGTCGTCATCTAGGGCGACTGGTTACCCGCCACATCCATATCCACAGGACCCTCTGTTTCTAGGCGTCTTATTTACAGCTCTCGCTGTATGCACCGAGTGCTAGGAATGGTATTCAAGCTGCGCAGAGATTGATCAAGCTGCGGGCGCAACGTGGCAACTTGAGCTATGGCTGGCTGTTGCATATAAGGATGTAACTCTGTACTTAGTAAGTAAATGAGGGTCACGTAGACAGGGACAACGTATTACCTAATCAGATCGTCTATATATACATATAATGCTATGAAAACATGATACCTACAAGTCATTGCTTCTTGAGGCTAAGATATGTTGCTGCAGGAGATCTGTGGCTGCATCGAGATGTTTCTCCTGTCTCCTTTGTCTGCAATGCAAGGAGGAATTGTCTAGGATGATGCTGCTGCTGCTTATTGACTGAGTGATTAATTGATTAATTAATCGACCGATTGATTCTATGAATAGGAAGGGCTGTCTGTCTGCCTGTTCAATCACAACAGGCGAGGCGCCCTCGACTTACCTACCTACCTATCTAGAACTGATGGGTGTTTAAAAAGTCAAAATGCGGGGGGGGTTTCAAACCCATCAATGCAGGGTACCTATATTAAATTGTAATAAGAGAAGTCAACAAGTACCAGGCAGCTGCCAGTCAGCGGAATGCTTCCGTCGCGGAGCCAAGACGGTGCCACCCGTTTGTTTAACCCCGGTCTTCTGCCCTAGTCTCCATGCTGGCCCACCCTGATCTGCCTACGCTACACAGCGTATCTAGATACCTGGTAGCATACTCTCCTGGTTCTGACCCTGTCCTGGTCATGTCCTGGCTACTTGTCCTGCTGTCCTAGATACAGTAGGTACTGCCATTAATTATAGCATCTGTACACAATTCCGTATAGCATCTATATACAATGCTGCACACTACCTAGGAGTTTCCTGGCTAGCCTTGTAGCAATTGCCGTAGCATAAGCGTATTGCTGTTGAAAGTAATATACTGATATTCGGTTCGGCGTAACCTGATAGACTTAGAGTAGTCCTTGTGGAGGACACTAGTCTACGGCACGCTAAGGCAGCATTGTATTCTGTACAGCATGAAGATATCTTCGTCCAATTTGGATTGGGGAATTCCAAATCCCTTCCACAGGACAGAATCACTCGGGTTTCCTCGAGTAAAATTCCCATATCGGGACAAATAATGTCTCTGTTAAGATAGGGCGCGATCTGCTACCACGTGATATACCATGCATCGAAGAGAAGAGATTTCGTCACTTGCTTAGGTACCTTTTGTATTAAACATTAAGTACATACCTACCTACACTACCTATACGTACGTAGTAGACCTGCACTACTATACTACCCCTATGGTAGTATATCAGTATAACACTTGCATGCCGGAGCTACACCCACCCAGATCAGTTACGTTAGGTACTTACATAAGTGTGCCGTAAGTACTGGATCATGCAGGTAGGTATCCTGGAACCGTACGTACCTATGCGTACTCGTACTCAGCCCAAGCTCAAGTTGGGCATGACATTATGTACGCATACCTACCAAGTATGTGTACGCTACTGTAGATAGCCGTGAGCCGTGGTCCGTGGCCCGAATCTTCCACCGCGGCAACGGAATTATCTACTCCATATGGTAGAAATACCCAAAAGGTACGGTCCTACCCTCCTGTATCTACCCATCTATTATGTAGTAAGTAGTATGTCCGGCTTCTCTTTTTCGAGATCTAAATTAGTGTAGCCAAAATCGTAAATCGTGCACAAGCTTGCATATCTAGTATGTAACGACTATATAGATTGCAGGACTGTAGGTTGCAAAGAGGTAGGTAGGTGTAAGTAGATAGATACATACTATCTCACTATCAAAGGACTAAATGGGTGGGCGGCTCTTGGCGTGAAGTTCCTCCGATCTTACAACACCACAGTTTTTATGCAGCTATTTGATAGGCTACATGATGCTACGCTAGGTATAGAATGTTACTCTAGGTGCATGATCCCAGTGCAGACCGGGTCCAAGTGCAGCGCTGTCGTGTAGGTACTACTTATACTATTGCGTACAGTCCCTAGAAGTACGACAGTTGCCACGCGCTTCATCGTTCTTCAGCTTGCTACAGTAGCATCCTACGTTCCATGCAATGCGACACAAAGCACGAGGTTTGATCTTAACGATATTAGCTCCCAATAGTCGCCATATATCGACTGTCTAGAGCACCCGATTATTCTTCCCATTCTCTCTCCTGCATCAACGTGCAGTAGGATTTGGCACGGGCCACATGACCTCAGGTAGCCCTGAATTGCAACCTGCAGATGGTGTCTGTATGGAAGTATGTACTTACCTATTTACTATTTGGAGAAGCGTGCAGGTGGACTGCGCATGAAAGTAAGTACGCTACCAACCATGTGTGTAAGTGCATGTAAGTAGGTGTGGAGGGGAGCTCGACTCCTTTTTAATCCAGTGGTCCCCCCTACTTGGCCCCCCCACTCCCCTCTCCGGCTACCTACTACGTACTATACAGTATGTACGTAGGAGACGAATTGTCTAGACGCATGGTTACCTACGCTGCCACCTACAGTAGGTATAACACTAAGTATCTCAATGACATCTTGGCGTGAGGCTGAACTGCGGCCCGCATCTACACGCCATGTACACTAGTGTGGCATAGGTGCATAGGTACATGCGCAGTGCAGTGCAGTGTACTATTTAGTGCAGTGTGATGTGGTATACGCAAAAGGTACACTGCACACAAAGGTAACAACAATGATGATGATAATAATAATAATAATAATACAAAATAATATGTAGGTATGCAGGTAGTATGCCTTGGCTGACGGCTTCGAGGTCGATTTGTGTACGATGTAGGGCGTTTTATCCGTTGTGGCGCCCTGTGGATGAATAACTTTAGCATCATAATTTACACATTGCATATTACCCATGCATCCCTATCGTGTTCCTACCAATATCGATGCGTGTGGCAATCTATCTCTAAGACTCTACAGCTCTACTGTAAGTAATGTCGTAGGTACCTACCACCCAGGCTAGCAGCCAACCTGCCAAATACGTTGAAGGGTAGGTACTGTGTGTATGTATGAGGTATGGTGTGTATGGTGTGTAGGCCAGGGGGCAGGATGGATGTGTTCTATGTGTACAGATCCGCCGCCGTTGAGCTGAAAACCTAAACGGGAAGGGGATTATCCTCCACACACTAACTACATACCTACGTAGGTAGACTAACAAGATAGCGATGCTGGGGAGATGTCGGCCCAAGATCTTCAGGCCCTGTAAGCCGACTTGTTCAGTGTCCTTCCTATCTAACCTGAACAAGAGCGTGCTTAGCGAGCGCGTTCCACTCTCGTGAGAACGCACCTATGGCTGCTGCTGAAGCCGTTGATCCCGTTGATCCCCTGCCAGCGAGCTAAATCGGATGACCGACGACATCGGCAGCAACTGCACTAAGATCCCGGCTCGCATCAAACCATGCGCTGCCGTGACTAAAGTAAAGTGAAGACGAGGGCAGGGAAGAAGGGGTAGGCAGGCGTGTAAGACCTCAACCCGCAGATTGTGGCTGAGATCACGGCAAGAAACATGTTAGCGTATTACTTGCAGCGATTACCCTCTCCGGCATGCTGCCAGGGATTCCAAAATATTTCCTCGAGCAGAGTGTCTGCCGACGTTGACCTTTGTGTGTTTTAAAACACATGCAGGATGGCGCCACTGCAGTCATGAAGGTGTGCTGCTGCTTCAGGCCGTCAACGACTACTACTAGCTAGTCCTTGGCCTCCTTCTCCTTAGCCATACCTCATTATAATTGGACTACTTATTACTTATACTCGCCTCCGGCCTGACAGGGACGGCGGCATTACATACTTGTACATACATAGCCCAGCTCGAACTGCAACTAGAACTAGAACAAGAACAAGAACCAGAACCAGAACTCGCAAAGACGAACTTGAACTTGAACCGGTCTAGGCCTGACTTCACACACCGCAGCAACAATCATCATCTGACAACATGACGGGACGACAGGCCACGAGAACACGCCAGAAGTACAAGGACAGCTGTACGCATTGCGCCGGGGCCAAGGTCAGGTGCAGCAAGGAGAAACCCCGATGTACGAGATGCAATGAGAGAGGCCTCGACTGTTCATATGGCCTTTCTTATCGCTACGGGCGTCTTCCCGCCCGCGCCAAGCTGACTGCTGCTGGCTTCATCGACCAGGCGGCCACGACAGCACCCTCTACGCCCAGAGAGCTCCTCCCCAATGGCTCTAGGACGCCCTCTCCAGCTTCAGAACATAACGCGATGCACATGTCGTGGATCACTGAATCCAACATGAATATGATGAACGCCAGCACATCGGCCATCAACGGGTTCACAAATATCAACTACGACGCCCATGCTGCCAACAACTACATGGGACATACATACGACGCAACCAGTGCGCCGATGGCGTCTATGCCCACCCAGGCGTACCAAACTCTTACTCCTACTTCAGATCCCATCACCTCAGCAACGCCTACCTTCAACACCATCAACTATATCCAGTGCTTGGACTCGTTGAATCAGCCCCCCACTCGGCGACATCACTCGAGGAGTGTCTCTAGTGCGTCAAGCATGCCATCGGGATATGATTATAATCCTGCGCAATATCCTAATACTTCTCCCGTGACCTTTGGCACGCCACCGGAAACTCCAAGGCCACAGGTTCCTCAAGGCTATCCGGCAAATATGCAACACGACTGCCTTTCGCAAGCTGCTGCAACGCTGTTGTCGTTGCGCCATGAGCCCGTATCGGGACAAGCCAGAAACCGGGACACGATGGAATACATCCTTCAGATGATCGACTGCGACTGTTTCGCTCACGACAGCCACGTGCGAATGTTCATGGTTCTCATAGGCTTTGAGGTGATGGAGAGGTACTCGAAGGCGACTCAAGACGACATGGCAATAACAAACACCGAGGGCATCCTCGAGGACTTGCAGGTGGTTTTGAAGCTAATTGAGCGGCTACTACGACGTCTTAGAGAAACTGGAACTGGTAACTATACACAAGGTCTAACACCTGGCTCTCCATCAAGCCAGGCCCGGGACAACACCATCTCATTTGCAGTATTCGGCCAACTAGAGGCCGACCTACGCAAACACTTGCGGGGCATTTCACATAACACGGTTGACGTTTTACGACGAGTCTGAGAAATAATTCATGATAGCATCGGCGTTGGGGATTTTGTAAACTAGTTCTGCTTCCATGTACAATTAGGCACTTTCATATAGTCAGTCGCACAGCAGGTTTCTCGAAGTCAATGTATTTGATAATGGAAAGCTGACGCAGTCAGTGGCAAGAGAGAAGGGAAGAGAAAGAGAGAAAGCAGGATATCGGGCACAAATCATAGACTAATGCAAACAATCCAGCCACCATAACATCACTACGTAAATTCTCGGATCTGTGAACAAGTCCTTCCAAATCGGTCTCCCCCTGTGCCCGAGTGTGGCTCACGCTACTATTTGATCTACCGTTACCTACTACTAGTTACCACTTCCGCCGGGGGCCTAGACACGTGTCTGACATGCCGAACCCGGTCCCCTTGCCTAGGTAGAACCAGCGTTTAGACTTCTTACATGTTCTAGTAGCATAGGTACCCCATCTTATGACATCCCCCTCCCCCCCTCCCCAGACCTCTCATTATCCATGCATCGATACGGCTCCCCTGCACTAGCAGAAACCTGCTTACAAAAAGTTTCGAAGTGATGTTCGCCGAACACTACATATGTATGGCAATCCTTCGAGCCCGCTCCCATCTAATCGAACCCCTCGATTGTGGGCTCACCCTTCTCGAAAGCCACTACCGACCCCGGCTCGCGGATGTTATTGATCCTGCGCCACTAAGAGGAGATAAGCAATAGGCTAGACCCAGGCGGTATTAGATTATCGGGCGCCTCCATGTTGCGTGTGAATAAGGCAATTTAGTCGATACTACCTACTCTTTCGCAATAGGTGAGGTTGACATCTATGAATAGAAAGGGCTCGATGGTACTGTCACTTATATGACGCGATACACCTGCATTGCACCCAGCGGTAATTTCCGCGCAATCAGCTCTGCTTCGTATTATTGCGGAGCTCCTGGGTGCCGGATAATAAAGCTGCAAGACATACAACGTCCCGACATACGATAAGCAAATAAAATAATCTTTTAATCAGGACTGCCGGCCTATCTAAAATCAGGGATCATTCAAGCTACGGATAGGGCGTTCGTTCTCGCCCCAATGGTAGAGATTATTACAGTATAACCCCAAAGGACCGGATAGTCCAGATGCCAATATGCCTACATGTTGTATAAGGACGTCTTCGGCAGAGCGGGATAATCCCTATAACTTTCCTCCGTGTCATTGTGCTACAAAAAAGCTGGGGTATAGTATACTTGTCGCCTTTCAGCCGCCGCCTCACCGTTCAATATAGCTCCCCACCTCGAGCAACAGGCGAAGGCTGGAAGTGCCTGCGCGTGGGTGCTGGGGAAGTAAGGCGAGCAAGAAGCGAAATGAGGATTCTATTCTCAGCTGTTTCAATGAAACGGTAAATACCAATGGGGAGTGACTAGCAGCACCTGGAAAATCCTTACGATGCAACGCAACGCAACGCAACATAGCTAACGCACAAGCCAGATCTGCAGGACGGGCTACTGTTTTGTTCCATGCAGCAGTGTGCCTCACCTGATACAATGGGTTTCTTACCCCCCTTTTTTCTAACATTATTTTATCCCCCCTGTATTATCCTCAGGTAGGTCGAGTTGCCTTAGTTCGCGATAGCTCTGCGATCGTTTGACCACCTCCAACTCTACATATGTCCCTGTCAGAAGCAATCTTTGGAGGCTGTGATATGCGCCAAGATAACGATGATCTCGTGCCCTCGTTGTGTGTCGCGGAATCTGTGAGAGGCCTCATAGATTTCTAGGTGCGGTTGACTCTCTCTCCGGCTAGGCACACACACACACACACTTTCTCTCCTGCAGACTCACGACGATCGTGATCTCAGGGGTATCATGGGCAAAGGCTAGGCCCTATGCCGTGTGTTACGGCTGTTTGGATCTAGCGGCAAATGAGAGGCATCTAGTCATCGTGTTTGGAACTCACATGAGGCGTGGGGGCAAGAGGCCGACGACGCGGAAAGAATACCGCGAACATTGACGCAGGTCGGGGGTGGGAGGCCAAAAACTGAGGCCACATCAATAAAGACAGAACAACCCCATGCCTCATATTGATTGACAACCTTGCGGATGCTCTTCAATGCCATATCAAAGTGCAGATATGTGAGTCACTTAGGAGATACGACACATCCTACCAATAGGACTGATTGTTTGGGGTATTCCGAGTGCAAAAATAGGCTACATAACTGTAAATAACTATCTACGAAGTACATCATTGCGTTCTAGCGGAGGAGTGACACAACCGCGAGTGTTATGAAAAATGAGCTTCCGGGGAGAATTGGAGAGTTAGGAGGAGGAATACGTTTGCTCACAGAATTGGCCCCCATATGGCTGAACATTCACAAGGCAAAAAGTCGGGGTGGATTATTGTCACGTACAAGAGTACGATCGAGCTTAGCAAGTGGAATTGAACCAGTGTAACCAAAACGATCCTAAAAAGTGTATTAAAGTAAGGCCTGCCGAGTATTCTAGTTACTCTAGCTTCCTGATTCTCAGGCTCTATATATACACATACGCTCCCAGTAAACACTAAAACCGGGCTCAGTACTTTGCTCCTAAGCTCCGATCTCATAATCGCTTCTGCTTGCTCGCAATAGTAAGTGTTTGCAATAAGTAATAATTTTAACAAATAATATTGTAAATAGTAAAAAAGCTTTTACAGAAGCTTTTTTTTAAGCTTTTTTATTAAGTAAATTTATTTAAATAAATTTTATAACTTAACTTTTTAAACTTGTTTTATTAAATTTATTTATATTATTATATATTTTTTAACTAAACTATTTTAAACTATTTAACTGTTTTTTTTTTATATATTAACAAAAGAAATAAATAATAATTTTTTCAATTTTATATTTTAAAATTTTTATAAAAGTATATTTTAAACAATTTTAACAGCTTTATATATTTTAAATAGTTAATTTTTATAAAAAAAAAACTAAAAGTGCATTTTTTTTAGTATACTGTTGTATTAATATGCTTTTTATATTTTAATTGTAAAGTTATTAAATAATAAAATCGCATTTATATATATTTACTAATTATAATTTTATTATTTAATTAAATATATAATATATTTAATAAACTTAAATTAGCAGTTGTAAAAAAAGTACGCTTTTTTTTTATATATAAAATAAGTTTGCTTTTAATATTTTAATACTTTTAGTATAAATTAATTATAAAATAATTTTAATTTTTTTTTTTTTTTTTTTTTTTTTTTTTTTAAGCTATTTTTTTAAATTTATAAATATATTTTTAAAATTACTTAATTGTTATATGTTTAATTAATTAATAAAATAGCTAGTTTTTTCTGTTTTTTTTTTTTTTTTTTTTATTTTTACTTATTTATAAATTGTAATTTTTAAGCTTTTTTTTTATACAAATAAACTTAAAACTAACTTATAGTTATAAATATTGTTATTATTATTAGTATATATTTTATAAAGCTTTTAAATTAGTTGTAAAAATTTTTATATTAATTAAAACTTTAAACAATATTGTTTTATTATAACATTTTAATATAATAAGTAATTTTTTAGTTTTATATTATAAAGTACTAGTTATATATTAATGTTTTTAAAAAATAGTTTTATTTTTTTTTGCTGCTGTTTTTAGTTTGTTTTTAAGATTTTTTTTTTGCAGTTTTTTTTTTTTTAAAAAAAAAAAAAAAAAAAAAAGAAACATATTTAAGTGCTTTTTTTTTTTTTTTTTTTGCTTTTAGTTTTAGCTAATAGTTGTTGAGATTTTTTGCGCTATTGTTACAAGTATTACTACTTGCTTTATTGCTTGCATTTTTTGCGCTTTTGCTGCTGTTATTAATAACAATAATAACAACTTTTTTGCTTCTTTTTTTTTAGCGCAATGTTTTAAGCTCTATAGTTTGCTAAGCACTCGTTTGCGCTTATATTTTAGCAAGCGTTATTGTTTATGTTTTGTTTAAAAAAAAAAACATATAGTTTTTTGCTGCTGTTATATAAGCGCTACTTTTATTAAGTATAAAAATAATATATATTTTAATATAACTAGTTATAATTAATATTGTTACAAGTATTTTTTAAAATATATATATATATTTATATAAGTTTTTTTTATATTTTTTATATATATTTAAAATATTATATTAACAAATACAAATATAGCTTAAATTATATAATATTATTTGTTTGCTATTTAATAGCAGCTATTTAATTTAAAACTTTTTAAACTATAAGTTTTACTTTAATATTTTTTAAAATTATTATAACAATTTTTAACTAATAGCTTTTATATAAAAACTTTTTTGCTTTTATAGCATTTTTTAAATTATTTTTAAAATAAACAAAAAAAAGTTCGCTACTGCTACTTTTTTATTATTTATATTTATATTTGTTTTTTATACTTTTTGCTAAAATATTTATATATTTAAGCTTTTATTTACTTTTTATACTTCAATTACTTTTTTTAGCTACTTTATTTTTTTTTTTTTTAGCACTATTAATGCTTTTACTATTAACAACTTTTTTACTTATATTATTAGTACTACTAATGTTTTGTTATATAGTTATATTATATACTTTTGTGCTTTTTTTTTTTTGTATTTTATATGCTTTTTTTAAAACTTTTAATAAATAAAAGTTAATATTTTTAATATTTAATAAACTTAAAAAATAAAATAATAAAAATAATAAATAAAAATTAATATAACTTATTTTAATTTTGCTTTTTTTTTTTTGCTTTTAATTACTTTAATTGTTATAAATTAATAAATAACTAAAAAGTTCTTTCTACTTACTTTTTAAACTTATATTATAAATATAATTTATATTTTTAAAATTAATAAAAATTTAAAAGTATTTAAATTAAACTTGTAATAAGTTTTTAATTAATTTATTAGTAAATATTTAGCTAATAAAAAAATATACTATTTTAAAACTTTTTTTAAAATATTTTTAATATAGCTATATATTTTATATATTTATATATTTAAACTTAATATTTATTTTTTTATTTTTATTTATTATTAATTTAATTATTTATATATTATTTAAATAAATTATTTATGTTTTATTTAACTTTAAAATAAAATTACAAAACAACTTTTTAAAAACTATTGTTTTTTTTATAATAAGCTCAATTATATTTATTTTTACTTTTATAATAAAAATAAATACAATGTTTTAACAAATAACTTTTTATAAAATTATATTTTTAAACAATAATATAATATATTTGTATAAAAAGCAACAAATTTTATAGTTATTTGCAAATAAAACATCTTTTACTATTAAAAAAGTTTAAACTTTATAATTTTATACTTTATATATAATTTCAAAAAAACATATTATATACAAATATTAAATTATTTAACAAGCAATTTTATAATATATAAAACTAAAATTAATCAAAAACTTTAAAAATTATACTGCTATATATATAATATCTAGTTTTAAAAATACTGCTATATACAAAATTAATTTAACTAGTTTTTAATACAGCTTAATTTTTGCTTTTATTGCATTTTTTAAATATTTTTTAAACTTTTTTATTAAAAGCAGCATTATAAAAATCTAACTTTAATTGTTAAATTTATAATACATTATAATTTTGTTAATATATTTATTATATACTAATATAATTATTTTTTAAAAGCAGTTTTAAATTATTTTAATTTTTAAAAACTAAATAATATTACTTTAATTTTTAAATTTATAAGTTTTTTTAATATTTAAAATAATTTTTTTTGCTTTTTTTTTATAAGTTTTATAATATAAAACTAAAAAGTTGTTTATATAAAATATAATAAATATTATATATTTTAAAATATAAAACAAATAAAGCTTTTTTTTTAAAGCTACTATTTTATTAGCTTTAAATATTTTAGCAAACTTTTTATATTATAGCAATAAAAAGTTTTTTAAATTATATAACGCTTTATTAAGTTTATTAATCAAATTATTTTAATTAAAACTTTTTAAAAGTTATATATTTACAAAAGTTTTATTAGTTTTTAATATATTAAAAAACACTTTAATTATATTAAACTATTTAATTTCAAAATTAAAAGTTATTACTAGTACTATTATAAGCTTAAATATTTTAGCTATAAATATAGCTATATAAGTTAACTAAAACATATTTTTTTTTTAAAAGTTACTTTTAATAATTAAATATATTTTATATATATTTAAAAAACTATTTTTATTAAATTTATATATAAATATTTACTTTAATAAAAACAAATTGTTTTTTATACTTTATGCAGAAATAATTTCAAACGCTTTATTATTTTTTAGTTATTTATATTTATTATAAATATTAATTCTAAATAATTTATTAATTAAATATTTAAAAAAATCTTTTTAACTTTTAAGTAGTAGTTTTAAAAAATCATTTCTATAAATATAAAGCTTTTAAAATGTTGCATTTAAATGTATAGCTTTTTTTTGATTTATTGCTACTGCAAATATTACGTGCAATATTTTATGCTTTTAGTTTTTTTAATATAAAACTTTTAATTAATCAAACATAAAAATCTTTAAAAAAAATTGCTAAAAATTATTTTTTAAAAAATATATTTTGTTTTTTTTATAAAATATAGTTATAAAAATCGTATAACTTTTACTGTTATTTTTTAACTTTTTAAATACTATTTTTTAAATATATTTATTTATATATAAAACTAGTAAATTTATTTTATATATATATTTATACTTTATTTAAAATAGTTCATTTAATATTTTAAATATAATTTAATATTTATACTATTATAAGTTTTTATTTAATTTACTTTTAATATTTTATATATTAATTCAAAAAGTTTAAAATATTTTATTTTTTAAAAATACTATTATTTTATTTTAAATTATTTTTTTAAACTTTGCTTTTATATCGTTTTATTGCTTTTTAAATTTAAACATTTATTAAAAAGTTAAAAATTTTTGTAGCTAAAGCATATAATTTTTGCTAAACTTTTTAGCTAGCTCTATTATAGCTATATTTATTTTTAAGTTTTGCTTTTTTAAATAAGTGCTAAAAAGCTTATTAATAAATTAAATGCTACTATTATAACTATTTAAAATATTTTTGTTTATTTTTTAACTTATTGTTGCTATAAGTTTTTATATATTTTAAGTTTTTAAAATTATAATATTTTTAAATTTGTTTAATTTAATTTTGTTTATTTATACTTTTGAAATTTTAATTTTAAAGCGTTTTTATTTTTTATTATAAAAAATCTTTTTATTAAATTTGATATTTTTTATTAAAATTACTTTTTATAAATAAAAAATTTAAATTTTATATAAATTACTTGCTATATATTTTACTAAATACTTAATATATACTTTTAACTTTATTTTAAAAGCTTAGTAGTTATAACCGGCTTTTTTATTTTTATTTAAAAAATAAACTTTATATTTATATATAAAAATTTAACTTTAATTTAATTTAAAATCAATTTTTAACTTTTTTTTTACTTTAAATATATACTACTTAAAATACTAATTAAACTATAATTTAAATACTTTATAAAATATATAAAAATTGTTTTTTTTTTAAAAAACTAATATTATATAATTAAACTATTATTTAAACTACTTCTAATTAAAAAAAGCTTAAAAACTTAACTTTTAAAAACATTTTAATTAATTTTTCAATTATTTTTTTGCTTACTTTTTCGCTACTTTTTACTAGCTTTTTAATATAACTTAGTAAAAGTTCTAAATTAATTTCTTTTTTTTTAGCTTAAAGCTTATAATATATAATTTCTTAAATAGCAATAACTGCTTTTTTATTATTACTTTTAAGCTTTGCTATAAAAAGCTTAAATTGTTACATTATTTAATACTTGAACTTTTTTATTTGTTTAAATATAAAGTTTTATTTTTTATTTTTAAAAAAATAAAACTAAATTATACTGCTAAACTTATTTTTAAATACCAATATTTACTACAATTTATTAAACTTTTTTAAATAATCAAACAAATTTTAAAAAATCTTATAAAAAAATTTTACTAATATTTTTTTAAAAGTTTATTTCAAAATTTTTTATAAAACATATATTTTTACATAGTTTTTACACTTAAGTTATAAAATCTTATTAATTTTTATATTTTTTGCATTATATACTAATGCTTTAAACAGTTTAAGTTTTAAATATTTTAATTTTAAATGTTATAAATATTTAAAGTTTTCTTTTAGTTTTAAAAAATCTTTAAAAAATCAATATAAAAAAACTTGTTTTATTTACATTAAAGTTATTAAAAACTCTGCTACATTTACAAAAATTTCTATTAAAATATATATTAAATTTATTACAAAAAATCAGTTTAAATAAATAAAAAATAAGTTATATTAAAAAAATACTAAGTTATAATATTTTAAAAGCTTAACAATTATATTGCTTTTTTTAAGTTTGCTAAATTTTAATATATAATTTAATTTACAATATTATATTTTTATTTTTTAAAAACAAACTTTAAAAATTAAGTTTATATAAAATTTCTCTATAAGTATTACTTTAATAAATATTAAATCAACTAATCTTTCTTTATTTTTTCTTAAAAATGCATTTTTTATAATCTAAGTTTTTGTTTTTAAAATTAAAAATTAAAAAGTGCTAGCATTTATTACTATTTTTTTTTTAGTAATTTTAAAAGATTCTTTTTTCAAAAATAATTTGTTATTTATAAAATAAAAAATACTATAATTATTTAATAACATATTATTAAATAAAAAATATAACTTTTAAACTTTAATTATATAAACACTTGAAATTAAATACAATTTTAAAAAAAATAAATCAATTATTATATATATTATATTGTTATTGTACTAAATTTTCTTATTGTTTAACCTTTTTTTTTTAAAAATAGTTTCTTTTATTTTTTATTTACTTTTTTTAATCTTTTTTTAGAAATTGTTTTATTAAATATATTTTTATTGCTTTTTAATTTTTTTTACTTTTTTTATAAAAAATATTTTTTTTAATGCCTTTTTTGTAAATTTTATAACTATGTATTAAAAAAGTTTATATATTTTAAAGCACTAAAAATAAGTATATTTTACTTAGTATTTACAAAAGTATTAAAAGCTTTTAAGCTACTTTTTACGTTTTTTTTTTTTAAGCTGTTTTTAAGTTTTATTGTTTAAAATATAATAAATTTTTAAAACACTTTAAAAAGCTTTTAATTTATTTTTATAAATAAACTTTTTAAAAACTTGTTTTAGTTAATTTAATATAAACATTTGCTTTTTGTAAAAAAACTTGTTTTAAAATAAAATAAAAAGCTACTTAATAATTTATTTAAAAACAATATATTTATTTACAGTTTTAAAAAATTTTTTAGCTGCAAATATTTCTATTACATTAAATATTTAATACATTTTTACTTTTTTATAAACAATTGTTTAATTTTTGTACTAGCAAATAAAATTTATATATTATAAAACTTAATTTAAAACTACTTAATATTTAGCTAACAAAATATTTATAATAGCTGATTTTATAAAAATTAAACTGTTTTTTAAGTACTTAATTATTAATTTAATATTAAAATTGTTTTTATTAAATATTTGTGCTAATATTATTTTTAAACACTTAAAATTAACTAAATTTAAAATCTAATTATATAAGTTAACATATTAAATAATATTAGCTATATATTTTAATACTTTGTTAAAATAAGTTTTAACAAGTTTTTTAAACTTTGTATTAACTTTAGTTACTACTAGTTGCATTTTTTTAAAAATTAGTTATAAAGCGCTTTTTTTAAAGTTATTATTTTTTAAAGTATTTTATTTATTAAAATCTTTTTAGTATTAATTAGCTCAATTTTATAAAATAACTAACTTAACACTTTTATTAATAAAAAACTCTAATTTAGCTTTAATTTTAAATATAAATATAATACTATTTAAATTTATATAATTTTAAATGTTTTATATTATAGCTTAAAGTTTAAGCTTGTTATATTATTTTAGTTAGTTGTAACTAGTTTTTAAAAATGTTTTAATATTTTTTTTAATTTTTTTAAAAAATATAATAAAAGCAAAAAAAATAATATATCAAAAACAAATAATAGTTTGTAAAATAATATAAAAAAAAAATAAAATAAAAACTTTTACAATAATAAAAGTTAAAATCGTTTATTTAAAAAAATACCAGTTTAGTAAATAAACTAAACTTATAATTGTTATATATAAAAGTATAATTAAGTTTAGCAAATAAAATTAAACCAGTATAACTAAAACAATCTTAAAAAATATATTAAAATAAAACTTGCTAAATATTTTAGTTACTTTAGCTTTTTGATTTTTAAGCTTTATATATATATATATGCTTTTAGTAAACACTAAAACTAAGTTTGGTGTTTTACTTCCAAGCTTCGATTTTGTAATTGCTTCTGCTTGCCTGCAATAGTAAGCGCCTACAATAAATAGTAATTTTAACAAGTAGTGTTGTAGGTAGTAGAGAGGCTTCTGTAGAAACCTCTTTTTAGGCTCCTTTATTAGGTAAGCTTACCTGGGTGGATCTTATAACCCGACCCTTTGGGCTCGCCCCACTAGACCCACTTATACCGTCACAATTATAGTGTGAGGGATTGATATTATGTTAGATAATAATATAGCATAAAAGCCATACTTTAGATTTAGAGTTAGGCGTAAATATTATCAAATCAACAAGGAGGGAAAAACTGATAATAATATCTCTTGTTGCTGACAATAGTGAAATAAAGGGCAGAGCTAGAAATTGTCTCAGTTTATTGCTCATATTACAACCTATCTAGTCAACAACAATACAATTCCTCAACAGATTGCACCAGATTGCTGCGACTCGTATGTTGCTACCAGTAAATCAACGATTAAGATCGATGATCTCTTTAACACGCCGAGTTCGTAGTAATGGTATGCAAAGTCCAGCGTGAAGATAGATTGCGTAGATACAAGTAGTCAGGTAGAAGCTGGGTAGCAGTATAGGGCCATGGCTCAATATTATTGATTCCTGAGTCCTCCTTCAAGAATAGGGGAGGATTCTACTCCTTATATAATAGTAGTATTTGATACAAATACCCCTGGAGGCCCTATGGCGACCCAGCTGCGACCTAGCTGCGATTTTATCGCCTGACACCTTCATATAAGTGCCTAATAGACCCTTGAGCATGGGAGAGAGATTTAAGCACCTAAGGGGTTTATAAGTAATCCACATGTGCACATGCACCCTTCATACCTCGTCTGTTACATAATGGTGCAGATATGGCGACTGCCTTATGTCATCTTACCTTGCAACTTGATACGCCGGTTGATTGACTAGCATTGATTAAACAAGAGACATTCAGCGGAGATGGGATAATATATTGCATCCATCAAGTTTATTTGCTATTGTTTGTGTCTCCCCTGCATTCTCCTTGCTACATGACTTAGTTGCCATACAGCCTAATACTTACCTCTCTATCGACTGTTTGCACACGATCAGGCCATACGCAGTAATACATGAGAGGCAGTGGCTACTACAACTGGCCCACATTTCAAGCTGCTGGCTTGACTTGACCTAATGCTCTGAAACCAAACAGAGCGGTGACAGTTGTACATAATAAGTATGTAGCGCGTATAATAATTTAAAAATATGAATATGTACATATATGATTTTTCCCCGCCGATATGGTCGTAGTATTCTAATGCCCATAGTAATGACTCTCTAGCGTATGCCTCCTTAAGTTGTTTTAACAAGCAGCCAAGCCTGAATAGGTAACTAAATGACCTCCGGACCCAATCAGGACCGCAGAATTTCTAGTAAGTACGAATTAGGCTACATACACCTTTTGTTAGTGTAACCTGACCTCATTTGAGCCGCCTCCGGACCTGAGCCGGATCTTTCCGCCAAGGTACAACGTCAACTGTTTGCTTCTGGCCTTCACTTCCATAAATGGAAAGCTTAGCCTCTATTTTTCTACCATTCCGGTCATTCAAGGTCAACAGTGCGAACGGCCTACACATTTAGAGCCTTCCGGACCAATCACATGTTATTATGTCGAGTTATAGAGTTGTAATTAGTGGTGGATCTATGGTCAAGGCACGAGGGACATTGTCCCATATGAGTCACCAAAACAGACGGCAGCGCCCGAAGGTAATCTAGATTAGTTAGGTAGCTATACGTCCGTGCTGCTTTTGGGTCCAGTAGCTTTCAGATATCTTTCAAAACTCTAGACCACTGTACCTCCATTGCATATTTATAGGAAGGTGATACTGATGGATGAGGTAGAACAAGATATAGATAGCCAAGTGAGATTCGTGATTCACACCATTCATGGATAATATCACTGTACATGAACTTGTGACTGGCAGCTCATATTTTTAATAGAACATACCTAACAGGTGCGTAATTAAGGGAATATTGAGGTGTTTGTCGCAATTCTCACGAGCATTCAGTCAACTTTTTCAGCGAGGCGCAGTTTTAGTGTGTAGCAATCATAGGCCTACCATTATACAGAAGACAGTTGGTTTATATACATTTCAAGTAGTAATAGATTATGGATAGTATTCGAAATTGTCCGTACACAATCAGATAAGGTACCAGACTTAATTTTTTACTGTGGTGGTTTTGATATGCCTTGGTAACCGGGGAACTAGTTTTGGTCCAAGTACCATTTCTAAGTACGATGGTTAAAAAGGAAACCAGGTTAGTGAAACTGTTGTCTGATAACCGTATTCTTAAATGTGATGGTCTCTCAGAGAGCAACCACTCTCGCGCTAGGACCTACTTCTGTGTCTAATTCCCAAAGTGATTTCATCCCACATCTAATCAGATTTCCTCCGCCCGCAACGTACAGTGGTCAAGCTCAATCTGTTACAATAGAGCTGATTTCCTGAATACTCCCTTCAACTACTATATGAAATACAACACCACCAGCCCACACCACCACTCTCCATTACCACTTGATGGTGCACAATACCGTTGCACAGCCTCTTATCTCTACTAAATTCTGACCATATCCGCCCAAACCCCCTTAGAAAGGCCTAACATTACTTATTGTGGTCTAAAGAGTGAGGTTCGCAACCATTTGACTTTGTGGTTGGCTTTTCTTCAAAAGCTACTATAAATGCGCAGAGTCTGGTCACTGGGGATGTTCTTGCAACAAGAAAAGGGATACATGCAGCACAGGGATAGTGGACCATAAGCAACGTTATCATCATACGTGAACTGCGACTATCACACTTAATAACACAAGTCTCAATTAAGTATCCAACCTTACGTCACGAGATTCGAACTTACTTGAGCCTCTCTATTACCGTCGTAAAGGTCACGATGAACCAGTTTCCGCAGTGCACTCGCTCACAGCAGGGCTATCCGTGTTATTGCCCGAGCTGCACGCACAGGATGATGCTCGCCAACCAGGGAATACCCCTAAATCAAGAACAGTCTCAACTCGGTATGGTCGGTTCGGGTAGGAATTTGATCTATTCAGGAGACGTTCCAGCATACCTTCAAAACTACGGGGAGGGCGCTGGCGTTCATGGTTTGAGTGTACCCATGGAGCCACAAGGAAACCTGTTACCAAACGGCTACGTCGCCGGAAACACTAACAGCCTGACGCCCCAGGGCATTACCAGCTTCTCTAACATCAACATGCGACACCAGGGAACTAGCCCTGGCACTTTCCTAGGGTCTCTCGGCGAGAACCAGAGATCGACGAGCCTCGGCGCGCCACCACGCCCAGGTCAGCAAAGCCATAGGACCATGGCAGAGCCCTCGCCAGCGGCGTCCGACCAGCACCCCTCGCAGGGACGGCCCCCGACGAAGCGGAAGGCCAAGTACAGCGAGGAGCCGCCGCAGTCGATCTATGGGCCGCCGTTCACGAGGCGGAACATCACGGCCACGATGGACGCCGACGAGGTGCGGGAATGCAACGAGTACAACGAGGCCGTGTCCAAGGCGCACAAGGACTTCCTGCGCTACAAGAATAACATCGCCGCCAAGAAGTCGCGCGACCGCAAGCAGACCCTCATCGACGAGCTCACGGCCGAGAAGCGGCGCCTCGTGCTGCGCATAAAGCAGCTGGAGGAGGCCGCTCGCCGCGCGGGTGGTAGTAGTGGGGGAAGGGGGAGCGGTGAGCTGGTAGATGCGAATGCCCGTCTACAGGGCGAGAACGAGAAACTCAGGAAGGAGAACGAAGCGTTGCGAGGCCAGGTCGACGAGCTCACGCGCCGGCTTAGTGTGCTCGAGGCCCAGCAGCAGGCGGACGGCGGCGCTTCCGGTGACGCAGATATAGAAATCAGCCAGTTTCTTGCCGAATTCAACCAGGGTCATGACGGATCGTCTGACTGGGCCGGGCCAGACTTCACGTGAGGGTCGGTGCTTGTTGAGTTGGGTTTTCTCTTGCATTTATAGACATGCTGTCTGCATTAGCTGGCGTTTTGAAGGGAAAAGATGATAGGGGAGTTCAGTTATTGGTTCACTACGCAGCTGGAGGGACTTGTTGCGTTCATCATCGTGTTTTCGATGTACAGCCAGGGCGGCCGGGACGTGGACTGATAAGCGACCAGGTAGGATACGAGTGTAGAAAGGGGTCGAGAGGCCAAACGTGATCACGGATACCTCGATATCTATCTACGTTTTTCGTACTGAAATACAAGTGAATGAGTTTTCTGTAAAGCGCTTATTTGAACTAAATGTGTTTGAAGGCTAACCGGCCTACTGAACTGTATAGTGAAATGAAACGGGCACACAACCTAAGCTGCACTCTAAAGGACTGGCTATGGCCATCTCAATCACTTCTATAGATTTGAAGGGAAGAAAAATGGTAATCTAGAAAAGAATCGTGTATTTTTGGTGTTGCTGACCCAATCTGGAATAGCGGGGATTCTCACTAAATACTGCAGGATAGTCCAATGAAATCACAGTATTTGGCTCGGTTAATTGCACATGCAGGATGACCCGCTATTCCACTATTTATGTAGCGGCGCCGAATGGGTCTCCCCTTGCAACTGTGCAGCCCGCACTGTCTCAATAGCACTCTAGTACCTATACTCAATTCGCAAAGCCCAGGTGATCTACGATTACAATTGCTGAGTGTCTCTCACGGTATGGGTAGAGTCTCCCTATTCTGAGTCCTCCCATTCTCCTTGTAGTCGAATGCATTCCAAACTTCATTTTTGCTTGATCCACACCACTCATACACATATACGAGTACCACAAGGAGCGATTCAGCATAGCATACGCAGTACATACACCGTAACATCGTCCTCGCATTGCCTTAGCTGTTTATGGCAATAATCTTCTCTTAAAATTGGGGATTGTATAACTGTTGCATATAAATATTGAACTGTTGGTATGGACTGTTGGTCCTGGCATCCGAAATTGGGATCGCCTGCTTTATGACTACTTCAATTTAAGGCCCACAATTAACAAGTCACTTACCAACACTACCCATACTTAAATCCAGTTTTTAAGTGGCACCAATTATTTCCCTGGTACGTTGAGCACACGCACACGAAGAAATATCTACATAGGTACAGAGGTAAGAGGTCAAATACCCAGAAATTATGAGGTCTAAATGGACAGGGCCCTTAACTAATCACCACGTAGACATAGGCATCAAGTTGGACAAGTCGTTAAAGGCATGCGTGGCACTAATTAAACGCATAGGTATATTATTTAACTGAAAGGTAATGACGCCAAACTAGTTTTACAGTAGAGTCGAGCCACTAAGATAAGCTTAACTGCGAATCCCTTGGTGGCTCGCTGGGTTTGCTTTGGTAGATGTCAACCAATAGGGGTTTCGTCTTCTGTGCAAGTCCCAGCGGGCGAGATACGTTGCGCGTTGGCCAAGAGTACCCGGATATGGTCGGTTTTACTGAACCAGGGTAGTCATGGCCAGCCAGACATCGTCTCTCAACCCATATATCCGTTGTAGCAAAATTGATTGCTGACGGTATATAATAGATCAGCCCATTTAGAGTAGAGCAGCGATGAGGGCACCGAACGAGACGAGGCCGAACGAAGCCGGGACAACACCGGCAGCAGCGCCTGGTGTCTCAGATGAACTGCTGCCGGAGCCAGAGGTCGAGGATGGACTGGATCCGTCGGTGGCAGTAGATCCACCAGTGTTAGATGCGTCTTCGCTTGTGGTGGAAGTGGAAGTGAGGACTACTGTGGTGGATGGGCCGACGCTGATGACGAATGAAGAGTTTCCCTGTATAATGGCCGTGGTGCCAACGGGAAGGCCAGCTGGGATGGTGGCGACAGCTGGGATGGATGTGACTACAGCAGGCTGCGATGTGACCACAGAGGGCTGCGATGTTGCGGCGGATGGGAGACTGCTTGGGAGACCGGTGATGATGCCGTCTGAGTTGGTCTGCGTTAACAGCGTTGTGACTGGGTTCGAGTACTGGTAAGTGTAGGTGGTGACGGTGGTGATGGCTGAGCCGACACTGTTGGTATAACCAATGGTGAGGGTCTGTTGAAACGGCGTGTTAGTTACGATGGCACAGTTTTGTTATGTCCCAGGAATCGCGCCAGACTTACAGTGGTGTGTTGGCTGTCGTCCTGTGCCAGTGCAACACTGGCTAGCAGGGGGGCAGCGAGGAAAGCGAAAGAACGCATCTTGATGATACTAAGTGTATTAGGTATTAGGTAGGTAGGTATAACTGTACAGAAGATAAAACACAAAGAGCAGTCGAAACGAAAGACGCTGCTTAAAAGTAAATGTGGTGTTTAAAGGGAATGGAAGATGTGGGTGAAGACATAAACAAATAAGTACCCACGCGTTGCGCGGCGACTTTTAATACGAGGTGGCATCCTTGCAAAAAATACGAGGCGATATCCTTGCAATATTAAAAATAGGGGCAAATTTATGCATACCTGCCTTCGGCTTAACTATTAATCCGGTCGAGGCATATTAGTTAGGTAATAGGTTCTTTTAACTGAGACATTGCTCATGGGCTTGATCGGGCAGCGCCACGATGAATCCGTAGACGCTCTCGTATCGAGTGTTTTCCGTATGCATGCCTAGGCAAAAGCAAGTCATACAAAGTAGGTCACGCAATTACCTACACGGTTGGGAATTGGCTAATAGTCTTATGACGTACGCTAACAAGGGATGATAAGTTGGAAAGCGGTAGCTGAATTATTTAGTAGTTGCTTTACGATTAGCTGGGCGGGATAATAACATTCAGTAGATACTTTCTGCGCAGCGGGCCGTGGCGCTGCAGTCTGATCATGCAGGCAATTAGTGGTTAGTTTCATGCAAAATTCGAAGTGGTGCAGTGGTACTTGACACATGACGTAACCTGCAGTGCAAAACCATGCCTTCATAGATAGACAAATTGTTATTTCAGACATAACATGAAATATCCGCAGATACAGGTTTTTCCCGGGGAAAACACTACATTTAAAAGGCATCGTTTATAATATTAATTAAAAAGCTTAGTAACGAGAAGCCTAGCAGGATAGAATACAGTTTTTTAAATTATATATTACCTAGCTACGGTGCTATTTTAAAAATCTTGGTACTATTTTTAGTAATGATCTACTATCGTTATTTTATTTTGTTCTGTGAATAGTTGAGAATACCCTCGGTAACATAAATCAAGCATACCGAACATTAGGGTGGAAAGGAGAACTGCGTCTTGGTTGAAATTGCGAGTACAAGCTGAGCATAACTACGGAGTGCTGTGTAGAATGAGCTTGACCACACCTTAGAGTTAGGAAGTAGGTGTAGATGGCAACAAGGCCACTCTCCTATCAATGGGTTGGGCCGTGTCACCCTGTGAGGATGGGGATGCCGTCTGGTCTTGGGTCAAGTTTGACTTTAAGGCGTTCACGAGCTCAATATCGATGGCGGGTCTGGATGTTGAACGGCGTATAGAGACATAGGAGAAGGCGGCAAGCGCAACAATGCATAAGACCCAAACTAGCGCACCAATACTAGCACAAGCAGCGATAGTTTGGCCGTATGCTTTCCAAGCCCCTCGGATGCTATCATATGAGCTATAGTTATCGAAGGAGAGTATGTAGTCAGCCCATGACTATAAAACTTAGAGTCAGTCATTACCTTTTTTTAAGTGTTGCCTGTGTGGGAGCTTTGAAACCTAGAAGGAAGCCCTTCAAGACCAATATCGGACAAGAAGACAATGATGCTGAAGACTACTCACTGCAGCCCATGCCCAGCCCACTATCCAGAAGATGGCACTCAGGAGCTGACCGATGAAGACGCCAATACGGTAATAGAAACGAGGTGCACAATGCTCTATAGTGAGCATACCGCCGTAGACGAGCCATGTCCAAATCGACTAGAGAGAAGATTAGACTCCGGGTCTTTCCGTGCTAGTCACTCTTATGAGGGCTTACGACAAAGAGAAGAAAGGGTGGGACGCCTGATTCATAGTAATAGTTGCCAGAGAGAGACTCAGCATAGGCAGCTAGCGCTAATATGATGACGGATAATAGTAGTATTAACCCTACAACGTATATGAAAAATTTGGGCAGAACAGGGACTCCACGGGTAACGAGACCCCCCATTGACATATTTAAGGATATGGCTGGGTGTCGGATTGTCAGAACAGAGAACTGAGAGATGCATTCAAATATAGTGTCTGGAGAGCCTTAGCTCGTAAAGTGAGGGAGTACGAGATCTAAGCATTAAGGATTTCCCACATGCTAGAATAATCACTCTTTTAGGCGTTTTCTACAGCAAGCCGCGTACAAGCTAACGACTTTACCTGCTAACTACCTAGATAAGATAAATGTCTCAGAGTTAAAATCGACACGAAACTTAAAAGCAAGGGACACTATGACCGGATGCGGCGAGATGTCTCGTGAATCCTATTAGTCCTATTTCTTGGTCCAGATATGAGCTCACTTCCTACCTTCGTATCTGCTTGGGCTCGAATATCGGACCAGCTCTGCAGGCTGGCGAAGGCGTGGCTGCACCAACTTCAGCCATCGACCGGTCTAGAACGAGAACTGATACTCGTTATGTACAAACAACATGTATAGAAACTAATTACCCCTATTATAGAATCCCACGCCGTGATTGTATTGCGATTAGTGACGCCATCAAGAAACGACAAGTCTAGGATTTAGTTTACCTTTCTTATGTTCC
This sequence comes from Nemania diffusa, assembly GCA_038501195.1. NCBI lineage: Eukaryota > Fungi > Ascomycota > Sordariomycetes > Xylariales > Xylariaceae > Nemania > Nemania diffusa. The sequence continues at coordinate 4,273,545 of JBBPUQ010000002.1, forward strand.
ATCGATAGCAAACTTCAGGGCACTTAATTGTGGTGATTCTATACGAATTATGAAAAAGTTGCTAATCCTCCTGTGCGCGTAGGTGTTAATAAGGTCAAGTAAGTTGAAATGGTTAACCACGATCTAGGTTGCGCTTTATAATCACCTATCCAAGTATCTTAAATGTCCTGAGATTAATATCTAAAGATAAAATTAAAAAATTCATTGCTTGATTTTTATTTTATTTATTTAAAGATATAGCGTATACTTTTATGTTGTTATATCAAGAAATATCTTCATTAAGGATTTTCGGGTCTTTCTGGATCCTTTCATTTTTCATTGTTTATCCCATTTCATGAATCGATTACGACAGACATTTTATCCAACTATAGACATCTTCAATATATGTTCCAACGTACCCCAGGCCATCTCGGCTTTCAAACAGGCTTTATCAAACGCTCGTCTAATTACACCCGTTTTGACTTTCCACTTTCGCACTTTCGCACTTCCGAGTAAGGATCTATGTACGGGGGTATGGTGTAGTACTACAAGCCAAGATTTCCAGGCCAGGCAACCGCTCTACCTAGTATAAGAGCTTACATCCCCCGATCCCAGCGTTAAGATAGACCTGATTCTCAGCATCGCTTACGCCCAAGTTTTCGGCAATGAAGGACCTTAATTAGAGTGTGAAGATTGGTAATCTGGGTCCTACTACATCATAGCGAGCTTCGAGGTGCTCGATAGGGGGGGAATTGCACAGTCGCAAAATAAAGATAGAACTACTTGTCTAAAAGCGATATAAGAGATATAATTGATCTCGATTTGGCTTAATATACATATATTAGGAGCTTAGCTGATATGGTATATATTTAGTAAATATATGCAGTTCCGCGGCAGCTCCAGGTCACTTAGAGTTAATCACGCCTGCCTTCTACTTCTACCCGACATGTAGGTACTTGCCTAAGCTGAAACGTTTACGGTACTTAGGTACCTACTACATGTCGGTAGGAACTAAGGTAGATAAGAGGTACCTCCTACATATAGTGAAAGACCAGGGTATGTGGTTCCGGCGGCATCTACTTGACCAGCCCTACCTACATGTACGGTGCAGTTGCCAACTTTTATAATACATGCAGGCCTTCGTAAGATCCAGACGCGTTACAATTTGGTTCAAATCCTACGTCGCAAGTACAAGTTATCATAGGCACACTTACACTAATTGCCCCTGAGACTTGACCTAAACTGTATTTTCACCCTCGATTTCGTGGCGATGGACTCTGATGGCGACACTAGCTCGCAACCAGACCAATATGCTCGAGATAATCGATTGTCAATTGACTCACGAATCAATCCTTTCTCTCTTGTCTGCCAGATTAATGGCCCTATTCCTCGGCCAACACCAGATGCTGGACCTGGCGGTCTAACAAATGATGACATTCTTCCTCAGCTTCAGCTTCCTTTAGTTGATCTCCGAGAGCAACTCGATATGCCCAAAGAGTCTATCGACTTACTAGCTAGAACCCTCCGGTACGATGATATAAGTCAGAATGACCAGTATGACACGCCTTTGGCGCGGTACAAGGCTCGCAAGCGCCTGGCTGAGTTGAAGCTTGACCCTCCAGCCTTATTAACTGACCCAGACTATGACTGCCGTGAGCTTGCCATGGATATTCAACAAAGACGGCAGCCAAATATCGGCCCCGGAATATTCCCGCTAGAAAGACTAGACATAAACAATGATGAGGGGCTAGGATTTCCCAATACCGCTTACCGAGTCAGACAGAAACTTAATCATATAGTGCGTCAGGAGAAATTTGATGTGTCTAGAGAGGCAATGTATCACCTGGCTCGCGCTCTTCATGACGACTGGACCGACGATAATACCTGTAAAATAATTGAAGAGGCGATGCTACGTCGAACCGTAAGTTTTACTTCTAATATTCTCTTCTCTCCCTTGACTTACATGCTTCAGTCTGTGCGTGATTTAGCAGTCACTCCTCCACTTAGCCCATATACGGACCAGGATGAGTTTTTCATCCCGGACGCTGAGGTCTGTGAGGTTCCAATTGCCTCTGACTTAAGTTCGATGCTCAGCGACGACCTAAAATTAGCTGAGTCCGCCGTGCTACAGACGGAACTGGAACAATGCATTTCGCCGATACTTGATAGCGACTGTCTAAGGTTGTCTCCTTTACTTGATCCGCCTGAGATTAGTATAGAACGGCCCAAGGTTAGCTTAATTAAGATGGAAAGTCCCCTATCACCGATTACATCGCCGCTTCGGCCTACCAACTCAGAACCTAACATCCCGGCGCTACTAAAGAGTATGGACCTGGACTATGCGTTATCCAATCCAAAATCCTCAAAGAGAGATGATGTGCAGGTTAAAGGTCAAAATGAAATGATTGATCCCAGCCTTCAAACTTTCATAGAGGAGAGTGCTATGATTGTGCTAAAAAGTATCGAACAAGAGCATATCAGCATTGTAGATGCTATAGCTCGAGTCGAGGTGCCGATAACGGACTTTTCAATTCCGGAACCTGAGTGGAAAAGCCTTCCCATGGACGCCCGCATTCACCTGAAGTGGCTTTCTGAGGTATATAAGATAGACATACCTCCTTCGAAGAAAAATTCTCGAGCAGATGCAAAACTTCGCTGGATTCCCTTTTTACAAAATATGGATTGGCAAACTCTAACAAAGGAATCGATTGACTCTGAAAGGGATCTATCGCAAGTACTCAACTTCCTAGATGCTCAAGAGATTCCAACTAGTGCGAATTATGTATGGAAACAACCAGGTGTAGCCATTCTACGTGAGCTAGAGTGTGAGGAATGCCTCGAAGATATAAGGTCACCTAGAAACGTTAAGCACGACTTAGCAAGTCTTGCTCGGAAAAGGCGACTTGAAAATAATTCCGTAGAGATGACGATAGATCCTTCACCAAGCTCGTCCCCGTCTGTTGACCTTATTGCACCTCGCCGATATACGAAGTTGCCACGACGGGCCCCGCCGGAGAACTTAAGTGGTCGACCCAATCTCCTACCTAGCCTAGAATCCAATCTGGCCGTCTCAACTTTACTTTCGAATTACATGGACATGCACACAGAAAAGCGTCATAAACAGGATAAGAGTTTGTTCTTTCTCCCTACTTCCAATGTTGAAGTCGAGCCACAATCGGTTTCCATTCCAGGACCAACCCGGTTACAACGAGATAGTACCAGCCTGACGATGGCAACGAAAGTGGTAAGGGAGAGAGTAATACAACAAGCTCCATGCCCTAAGATAGGCGTTTCAAACACGCCCATAAAACTCATCAAAGGGTTGGCCCTCAGCCGAGGGCTACTGTCTAAACTCGAACAGCTCTGTCCTACTGCGGAGATCATCGAGCGCGATTTTGACCGTTGGAACACAGTCGCTTGGGGCCATCATTCCATCTTGAGATCAACTGTTGCATCATCTCTCTCAACTGAAGCCGATGTTATAATTTCCCCAGCTACAGGAATCATTGTGACAACGTTGTTGAAAGTCATACAAAAAGTTCTACCTGGAAAAACAGGACAGTCTCCAATCCGAGAGCGCATTAACTTCGTGGCATTGCGTTACGAGCGATTGATTGTGCTTGTGTCTGAAGGAGACGCCGTAGATGAGACAGTGCGTGACTTGACACCCTCGGAGACCACCGCGTACGCAGAGTTTATTGGGTTTATCACAGGTGTTGATTCTAAAGTCGAAGTGTACTACGTTGGAGGCGGGGAGGTCACATTAGCGAAATGGCTTGTTTCTTTCGCCGTTCGGTACGCGTCCGAGGCGGCTGAGATTCAGGGGCAACTCATTCAGGACGAGACACAGTGGGAGGTATTTCTTCGCCGGGCGGGGTTCAACGCTTATGCGGCACAAGCTATTCTCGTTTGCCTCAAGGGTAGAGATGATGACTCTATGGAGGAGAACGAGTACTCTAAATGTGGTCTCGCTGCATTTATGATGATGGCAGAAGCCGAGCGACTGCACAATTTTCGAGATTTAATGGGCGGGGAGAAGGTGTTGAAAAGAATCAACAGAATATTGGAGACGAAATGGAGCTGAACTACATAAGTTTACTCGTTTGATGTATGAACGGTGCTCGATTTATTGGCCATGTTATGAGCTGCTTATTGATCCTAATACTGTTGGCTATGCTGAGAGCCCTTTTTATAGTAGATACTATGATCTAAGCTTAGAGCCTAAAGAAGTTGCATTCGGTATCGCATATATTCATGCAGCAATTCGACCGCTATAAAGCTGGGTATCATAGATGAGTCTCGCTTAAACCCTCTCTTTCTACGAGCTTCCGTTAGCTCCATCTGGAAGCCCTGTAACACTCCATATTTTCAAGCTGCTCTCCTTATTTCGCCTCTGCATCCAGGGCGCTAGATCCGAAGAACCATCAGTTTCACTGCCAGTTTCGCCGTCACCACTGTCTTCCTCGGAGTCGCTCCCATGATCCTGGCCACTGCTACTAAGTGGACCATCGTGTGCTAAGCCGTCGTCTTCGTCAGGAAACTCCCACGACCCGGCACATGTCGCAACGACGGTGCCGCTAGGGTGTAGACATGCACTGCCGACAGTAGATCGATGGGCGGCCCATTCCCACGCGGGTGCGTGAGGGCCCTCTAGGCTTCCGACGCCCTCCCACACTCTCACCATGCCGCTCGACGTCCCGGACCATACCTCGAATCCACTGGTCTCGTCCGTGCCGGGAAAGACATCACAGGCGATCCGTTGGTTTCCTAATGCGTCGCGCCCCGTCAGGTACCCGAGGAGCTTCCCGGTCACGCGCACGTCGTATATCAGCGCGCCGCGGGACTTGCGCTCGCAGAGCATGAGATAGCGACCGCACGGGCTCCACGTCGTCTGCGTGATGCCGTCGCCGCCTATGCCGTCGGGGTAAGCGCCGCTTGCATTCTCGGCAGTACTAGTAGTAGCAGCAGCAGTAGCGGTCTCGCGCACGGCGGTGGCGATGCTCCACGTCGCGACGCATTTACCGGCCTGCGCGAAGTCGTACAGCCCGATCCACCGCGTCCAGGTGCCTGCGGCGACGAGGCTCGCACCGCTCCCCGCGTCCGCGGGCTGCCAGCCGAGCGCGGAGACGGTGCCGCGCATGCCGACGCCGCCGCCCTTGGACAGGTGGCGCTCGGAGGGGATGGTGCGGATGCGCGAGACCGGCTCCTCGCCCGTGCGCTGGACGTCGAAGCGCGCTAGGAGGCTGCGGCTGCCTGCTATGAAGTGCGTGCCTGGCGAGGGCCAGAGGAGGGACGTCGCCGTGAGGAATGTCTCGCTGCGGGCCTTGGTGAAGGGGTAGGAGGATATGGGGGAGTGGGAGTTTGTAGATGTGGCGGGGGAAGAAGCGGAGGGAGCTAGGTAGAATAGCTGCAGAGGATGGTCTCGCACCGAGACGAGAAGCTGCTGCGTCCAGGGCGAGGCGAGGGAGAAGTACGGCGCCACTGATAGCACATTGCTTGGCTCGGGAAGCTGGATGTGTGCTTGCGGCTTCAGGGTGAGCTCCTCATCTGCGGAAAGGAGGTTCTCGGGCACGATGTACCCGGATATCAGGTTTGTGGACGAGTACGTCAACAGCGTTGTCCCGTCTGCGGTCCATTGTGCGCTTTCAAAGTAGCCGAGGACGCCGTTGTGAGATTCTGCCGCGTCATCCTCGTCATCCTCACTATCGCTGGCCTCGGATGAAGCAGACGGAGTGGGATACCTGGCGGTTACATCCCCCGTTGATGCTAAGAGTTTGACTCTATCCCGCGACGGCCCATCTTGTGTTGGCATAATGGCGAATAGGCTAGCGGCGATTCGGCTCAGTCCAGCATGATTCTAACCACAGGCCCGACTTCGATGCCTACCAAACCTTGTACGAATTAATTGGTAAGTATGGTGTACTTTTCGTCTAGGAAATGGCTAAGCAAGCATAAGCTTGAACCTTGAGCTCATGTCGCTGCTACTCGAAGTTCCTTATCGATACTAGAGCGATCCCCAACAGCTATCTCCTGCAGGGACCTTGAAAAGGTTCCAGTTGAATTAGGTAGCGGGCAATAATCTAGTGACACACGTCATGGTGGATTGACACAGCTCCCCCTGCGCCGCTAATGTAACCTGGTTGGCCTACCTCTGCGCTATAGCCGTAGGTACCTACATAGTGTACCTAATCCTGTAATACCAGTAAGTAGGTGGTGGTACCTACCTTAAGTACATAGGAGTGATAGTAGCACCCTGTAGGTAGCGGTCGTGGGTTGCCTTGCATTGATGATTGGTGACTTACAAGTTTAGGTACCTCTCTAACGAACCCTCTTCCCGACCTACTTCTTCTAAACATCAACACTTTATTTACTAACGTCTGAATCCCATCATCCATAGACTTCGCGGTAGACATCCTGCAATTATGCTTTGATGACTATATAATATTCTTTGGCCGCTGTGCACAACCATCAACCACATTCTTGTAGACTCTCAGACAACGACAAGCGTATTGGTCTGCCTGACTGACTGCATGACCCTGACGATTATCTACCTACAGAATCCCTGATTAGAATACGATTCGGTCGATCACCTGCAATCCCCGACGGCCGGCCACGTTATGGAACCATATTTTACAGGGCTCTAGATAGTTTAGAAAATCTTGGGAAGAGAGTGGTCTACTCTCCGTCTTCCCATAGCTTCGCTTCGACTGCCGCCTACACGTACACCTCCTTTACACATTAGAACCTCTCAAGCTCATACCGGTACCAATACCACTACCACTACCACTACCAATACTAGCACCGACCCCGATACCGCTACCAAGGTTACCGTGATGGAGGACCGCTGTCAGCTGCTCCGCGAGGGCGGCTTCGCCAACTTCTTCATATCCATGTGTGTAGCACCGACCCATGTGTAGTAGAGAGATGAGTGATATTGACTGACGATCTATCTGATTAGCCTCATACTCCTCGGCATCTTGCTCTCTTACATGACCCAACATTACCGAATCATTTCACGCGGCTCCTCCGAAGGCATCTCGCCCTACTTTGTCCTGCTCGGTGTAACTTCTGCCAACGCCCAGTTTGGCAACATACTGTCGCTCCCTGCATCGCGCGCCGACGTTGCGTGCTGCAAAGAAGTCAGCCCCTTCGAGTGCACGGCGGGCTTGCTGGGTATCGCCCAGATCGGAACTCAGTGGATTTGCTTCGCTACCATGTTAGTGCATGCACCAGCTCATCATAGACCCGGTTGGTCAGCTTTGCTAATACGTAAAATGAATGATAGTCTTGTTCTATTTCTAGTCTTCTTCCGACGCGACGACGCCGACCTTGCCGAGGAAGAGCTTGAACTCGACCCCGATCAACCTTCTTGGAGAACAGCCCTCATAGTAGCCGGAATCTGTTTAGTACACGGTCTCTTCGTCGTCATTATATCTGCGGCGCTGGCCTTTGGGGCTCCCTCATACCTGGGTGCTTGGGCCAATGTCTTGGGAGTCATGGCAGCCGCGCTTGCGGCTATCCAGTACATACCCCAAATATGGACGACGTACAAATTAAAACATGCGGGCAGTCTTAGCATCTTGATGATGACAATTCAGACCCCCGGTGGATTGCTCTTCGCGGCTAGTCTTGCCGCGCGCCTCGGCTGGGCAGGTTGGAGCTCTTGGGGTGTCTATGTCCTGACTGCTTTCATGCAAGGTATTGTATTGACGATGGCCATCAGATATGAGTGGCCGTCTTATGGAAGAGATAGTGGAAGTCATTCATCTTCGCCTCCCCCGCAACGGCCGACGTATAATCGACGTACAACGCCGAGAGTCTTACCCTCTCCAGGTCCGTACTCAGCACATCTGCAGGCATACGGCGAGACACAGGAAGAAATTGAACGCGCGCTCGATCGCGAGAGTGTACAAGGTGTTGGGGAAAATCAACCCCTACTTGCCCCAGGTGGCATCGGTAGCTCGGGCACGCGGTAGATACGTGCTAGCTTTCCATCTCTGCTTATTTAAGGCGATATCATTTGCTTTCTTTTTTTTTCAATTCAAGATCTCGCCCGTTATTGATCGGAGCTTGATTATGTGTACATATACTACTCGACAGAGGAAACTAAATTTGACCTACCACTTTTGTTGTACAGCATCACTCCAGCGACCTCCAATTGCATACGGCCAAGGACGTGCGGGACCTCGACATGTATCATCCGATCATTAGTAACTAAAATTGCCCAGTTACTTGTAAGTGATAAATTGGATGGGGTAGGTATGTGATTGTCGTGAGGAGTATGCATGCTTCCTACTATATTACTTTAGCCCCTGATAGGACTACTCGGTATAGAGATACTTGGTATTACGTTGGCTCTGGGCTACTTGTATCACAACCGGATTGACAATCAAAAAGCAGCTTCACTACCTACTCTGGTAAGTAGCCGGACCCTATTAACAAATTGCAATTTGATTCAACACAGGCAATAAGTCATCTATCAAGTTTGTAGTAGGATTTGTTACCCGTGTATATTATCTAGTACGCGGGCGACTATAGCTTTACCATTATAAATCCGGTGGCAGGTGAGGTGCCTACTGATCTGTCATCCCATGAATCATGCAGCTCACACCCGCCCTGTTCGTCATCGATATCGCGGGGCTTTATCTACAGTTCGTCTCATCATGTCATGTAGTATCTTGCAAGGAGGGGCCATGCGATAAAACACTTTCACATATGAAGCTCTTCAGGGTACACCCCATCCCGAGCGCAGCTCATCCTAATCTACCCACCGCATCGTACATGGCATGATGACCTACGACTCTCTCTTTGCATCGACGCTATGCAAGATGCGCTGGAGATCACGCAGGCCTTGGCCCGACGACGAGATCCCTACATGCGTTTTTCCCCCTGTCAGATCGGATCTTGCGTTGGCGTGGGAGTGAGCTGCGTGCCGCGCCGCTGGCACAGTTTCAGGTCTGAGGAGCATTATTCAATTTCGAAATCTCACGATGTGGCTAGCTGGCCACTCAACTGAGGGGTTGCACTCCCATGCATGGATACAACTTGGCGTATCTCCTACATTGTTGTAGGAGTTGATGGTATTTCGTCGATATGTTGAATATAACAAGTTGATGAGGGCTACAGAATAATGGTATTTGGCGATTTTACGATTAAGAACAGCGATTCTAGAAGATATTGAGTACTTGGCAATTTATAACGTAGCAGCTTTCACCATCTATCAAGTATGTTGTAGTGCTAGAGTTGATTGACATCGATTGCAGACCGGATGCGATGGGCAATAGGCCATGCATCAATCTACCTACTTTCAAATCTCCTCCCATCTGATCGTTCGGAATTTCATCGATCTTTAAGTGCTACCTCCTGGTAGCGCAATCAAACCCTCGGCGTATTATTGCCAGCGCAGCGGGCTGATCGTCAGAATTGAGAGCTTTAGTAAGGCGATGCAAAAACTTGGACACTATCGAAGGTTTCTGCTCATCTTCTTTGTAGACCCTTGATCTTAGCGCGTAGCTTAGGTGGACTTTTATCCGGGGAAACTGGGGTTATTCCCTCCCGATGATCCAGTTTCCTTGTTATATCCACGTATACTGCGTATAGTTGAATCAATCGCTGGGTTCGAGCTCACGACGTTGAATTTGTCTGCTAATGGAAAGTAAGGCAGAACCTACCTTGTATCGACAGACACCAGCAGCACTGCTCTTCAATAAATCTTCGCGTTGTTTTTTTTTTATCTTTAATAGACTTTAAAGTCTTGAGTTAGGTTGATAGCCCCTGTCTAGGCGCTGTCAAGGATGGGCCTTGTGTGAAGTAAAAGAGCCTAATCACCGAGGATAAAGTGCCTCGAGGAACTATTGAGGCCTGTGCATGATTAATCATGTATACTTAGCTATAGCACGACCAGACCATATGTCGATACCCGAATTTATTGGGAAATTCTCTATATTCTAATAGAATGATGATATTCCTGTACAAGAGTACTTGGCACTTCCATGTAAAAATTAATGACGACCTAGGTAGCAAACAAGCAATATAGAGATTAACAAGAAAAAAAAAGATGAGAAGAAAAAGGCAATGGCAAAAATAATACGTGCATCACGTAGAGAATCCGCTCGTCGTTACTGTCCTAAATTGTTAGTTTGGCATGTTGGAGGACTTAGACTTGAACTGGTGTGGATTCGTCGATCCAACATGACATGCATTATCCGCGTCCGTGAGGGGATATTATCCAAACCAGCATAACCACCAGCGTGGGGGGTTAAGACTGCTCTTTTTGCCTGTTCCTTAGGGAGCTGAAATCAGACGGGTGCTCTGACACACGTAGCCATTCCGCGCCCCTGATCATCGGGGAAAACGGGCGACTAAATTCCCTTCAATGCTCTTACACCGTCAAACCAGGCGGAAGACGCTGGCACCATGGCATCTCGTCATATAATCCACCACCAGTCGCTGTGGGCTTCGCCCTGGCTTTCATCTAGTTCGCTTTGCACTTTCTAATGTTATTTTCGTACCAGGCGGCAATTAGCTACTCCAAATCGGGGATTGACTACTACTAAAATAATTTGGCGACTGAAGTTAATGGTATTGTTGCCGACTGGGAGCACACATATTTTCACCAGCCAACCTTCAAGATGTCTCTCCTCGGCTCGAGGCTCCAAAGGAGACAGGCTTCTCATGCGCCCTGCCCCACTGGCAATGGCACGATGATCGGGGGGGATGAGAAGTTCATCGTATTCTGCGATACTCGCTTTCAAGGTGACGAGCTTCTCCGCCAGAAGGTCGATTCGCTCGGGACATGTACAGACTTGTGGTATGTGTTTAGACTCTAACACGCAACTATTTCTTCTCATTCGCAAACCATGCGGAGCCAAACTATCCACATCAATACTGACTACGAGACAAACATAGCATGTCATTTCAGAATCCGCGGTGCGAAGGCGCGCAGCTTCAAGACAACGGGGACTGTGTACTAGTTGGGAACCTAGTGCCGGAGGGGACGAGGCCCAGTCGTTTCTTCGACAGCGCGGCGGCGGTCTTTCCACAGCCCGGGCCGACGAGCTCGTGCTCGCTGCAAGGGACGGGCACGACCTTTCTAAGCCAAAGTTCGAGTTTCAGCCTGCAATGTGGCAAGATCGCGAACGGGAACGATCTCGAGCAGCAGTTCCAGATGACCCTCGAATCGTGTCTCGGCGCATGCGCTGCTAACGCGGCCTGTGGCGGCGTGAGCTTCGACCCTAGCCAGACCGCCGGCTTCAAGAACTGCTATCTGAAGGCGGCGATAACTACTGCGGATCTCTTCGCGAAGACGGGCGTTGACTCGGCGATTCGGGTAAATCCCGCGAACCAGGCGGCCGTACCAGACACGAGTACAAGTGCGCTTGCGAATGCAGTTGCAACCACACTCACAGCTGCCATCTCTGAAGCTCCAGTCCCGAGCACGGCGCCCGCGAGCGTCGTCACAGTCTCCGTGCCCGTTCCCGTCACTTCCACGCCAGTTACTAGCGCCCTAGCGGATTCGACGCCGGAGCCATCCGCCACGACCGCCCCCGTTGCAAACGATAACGGGCGGGGCGGCATGAACATCAACAACGGCCGCCCCCGGTTCGGCAACCCCGGCGCGAACACGCCCAGTTCCAACGCCTGGATCGCCGCGCCCGTCATCGGCAGCATCGCCGCGCTGACGCTCATCCTCGCCGTCTTCGTCCTCTGGGGGCGCCGCAGGCGCCGGGAGAACCCGCGGGCCGACGACGACGAGAAGGCCCCTGGGCCGATGGCGGCGAGGGCGGCGGCGCTCGGCAACTTCGGCAGGGGGCTGGGCGACGTCGCCAGCCGCGTGTCGCGCGGCCGGATATTCGGCGGCGGCGGCGGCAGCGACAGGACGAGGCTGGGCTCCTCGGACCTGAACGACGACCCCCGCTACGGGACGAACCGCGGCGGGTTCAAGGTCGTGAGCGGCAGCGGGCGGCGCCTAGGCCTCGACGGGCAGGAGATTTCGGGCACGGGGCCGGGGCTGGGGGGCATGATCGTCACGACGGGCGGGGGCAAAGTGGTGACCATGAACATGAACACGACCGCGAACGCGAGCGCGAACACGGGCGCCGGTGCCGGCGCTGGCGTTCGGTCGAGCAGCTCTGCCAGCTCGGTCGGGCTGCGGGACAGCCAGAACGGGCTGCGCCAGAACAGGCTCACGGGGAACTGGTTCGAGTCGCAGCCCGGGATACCCGCCGAGTTCCGGGGGCCGGATATTGCGTGACCTTGGACACCAAGCGCACGAAAGAAAGCTAGATAGATTCTTTTCAACCTTCAAGCAACGGCCGATAATAGATCGATCCCATGGCTAAGTAGATAGAAATGGGCTTCTTTCCACCGGAGGAGGGGAGCGCCTGGTACATTGTCTTTTTCCTGCCTTACTGGGTGGCACTTTGTTTCATTGGGATACCTACTTGTTGTTAATTCTTGTATAATAAATTTGCTGCCAGCATCTTCTCGATACCTAATCACAACTTTGTGTCGTTGATCCTTCCTCAGCTCAACCTCTTGTGCTATGTATATATAGTAAGGTACCTAGGTGGTAGGTAGGTTATATGTAGGTAGGCACCCTAAGAGCTAGGGCCAGCTAAGGGGATGGGAGAGCCTACCTACCCCAGGTATTCTATACAGTGTGCGTACTACCTAGTCTAGAGCATACTTCTAGGTGAGTAGGTACCTAAATGCGAATCATAATGACGAACAGCACCTACCTATCTCATGCTGTGGAACCCCGGGTTCTAAGCCATGTGGTGAGGTTGGGAATCCGATTGGTCAGGACCAAGGGAGTCCACACCTTATCTGTACGGTCAGGGGTCTGTGATCATGTATAAGGAGTGTATAAGAGGTAAGTATGTCGGAGTCGAGTCAGAGCGAGCTGATGTGTCATGTTCATCTTGAATTCGCCGCCGCGACGTCTGTTTCCATTTGTCCTGTGAAGCTGCTTTCTACGGGAGTTTTTTTCTTTTCGTTTCTTTACCGTCGTGAACCTTAGAACTGTGATACTATATCTATCCCAATCCGCAAGATGGCTATCTTTAGTGCAGTCCCGCCACCTCCGGAGCTTGGAGCAACCGAATCCGTCGACCACACTCACGACAATGTGCCCCAAGACGAGTCGCATAATGTGGCTACAGCAGCTGGCCATCAAGCCCCCTTGCCGATGAATGCCAATGGCGTCGACATTGCCGCGTGGACCGTCTCGGCGCTTCAGTCTTTAAGCGTCTCATCCGTCGCTAAAGGCACCGGCGACCTTTTGTCCATTCCGCTCGACGAGACCGAGGTGAAGAAGAAGAGGCCAGCCGTCAGCATCTACGACGCCCGCGTACGATCCAGCGCCATCACGCCGCCGCCCCGCCCCTCGTCGCGCCGAGACAGCATGAAGCATCGCGAGGCCCTGCTCAAGGGCAACGAGGGGAGTCGGCAGAGGCGGCGGTGGGAGAACGGTACTATAAACCCCTTCCCCTCTCCCCCTCGAGCTATATCTCTGTACATTTGCACATCCGCGCACGAGTGTGCGGTTAGTATAGACAAGGGCTACCTTTTTGGGCTAACTCGGAGATCTTGTACTATCTATTAGATCGTCTTCTCCACGTACCTAACGCGATCCCGCCCGAGCCTCAGGACTACGCCCCGCGCCCCACGCACCCCGTCCACCACGTCCCCTACGGCTTAGCCGCCGCCTGGGAGCTGCGCGTGCGCGCCGAGGCCGAGGCCCGTGCCGCCGCGGCGCTCGCACGTCGCAAGCAGGCCCATGCGCGGACCCTCCTCGGCGACGAGGGTGGCGCGCCGGGTCGTGTACCGCGGGAGCTGTGCCAGCGCGCCAAGAAGGCGCCTGCCGTGCGTGCCTGGGTGCGCTCTCTCGAGGAGCCCGTCAGGCACTACCTCGTCGAACGCGAGGTCGCGCGGGACGGGGACGCGGGGCTGCGCACCGACGACAGCGAGAGTAGTAGTAGTAGCGGGCTCGATTCCGAGGACGAGGAGATCGTGTTTGTGGGCCGCAACGGGTCGATGCGAGAAGGCAGGCGGAAAGACGGGAACAACCCCAAGGGACTTGCGAATGTCGGCGGTCAGTGGAAGAAGGCTCGTCGGGAGGAGAAAAGGACTGGCGCGACGCAGGATGAGGGTATGTTGTTCGATGCCCTCGGGGACGAGGACGGGGGTGCTTTCAGGTACGTATATATCCTCGCTCTTTACTTGAGAGGGGTTGGCATTTTATGTCATGCCACATGCCGCGCTTTGAGGGTCGCTGAAACTAAAACTTGCTGGTTGTCGCTCGCAGGCGCTGGATCACCCATTCCATCTCCGACTACTACGGCTTGCAGTCGCGGTCCGTGCTTGTCGGCAATCCCACGCGCAAGGTCGTGTATGTAGGCATCAAGCAGATGAAGACAGGACATGCGGTGCCTGTTCGCGCGGATCTGCCTCGCCCGCTTTGGGAACTCTGCTAAAAGATAGCGGCGGCGCTTGCACATACTTGACAGTATGTTACAGTGGTTAACTTAGGTTTGTATCGTTTGGATGAACAGTGTTTGACTTTTCGCATAGCAACATGTATATTTGCATATTATAAACAACCCGAATCAGAACATGAGGTCCAAACACATAATTGTCTCTGACATCTATAGACTCGTAGTCATTATAGATGGTCTGGATCCCAGAGCAACAGCTTCAGAATATACTCCACTCTCACGAGTAATATAATCAAGAGAACAGAATTTCCAGCTGAGAAAATGAGGGCCATGCCGCTTACGTCTTCCCTCTTAGCAATCAAAACATGACATCGTCATCGAGCAAGCCCATGAGCTGCTGGTTGCCGTAGAACCAATGGCTCAACGGGACATCCGCTCCATTGTCCGCCTCGTTCCCAAACGCCGCAAAATCAAACACGCTCCACGGATCGACCGAGCCCACGTCCACCCCATTGAGGGTCGCGGGAGCACTCTGCTCGATATAGAGTCGCGCTGCCTGACACAGCAACTTGTAGAGCCGGTAAGGATGCGTGATAGACTCCGCGGGCGACCCCCCAAGCTGGAGCGACTCGGAGAAGCGCTCGAGGTAGAAGAGGTCGGCGCCATCGGAGAGCTGGACGGCCCGGGTGAACAGCACGCTGAAGGGCACGAAGGGCGTGTGGAGGATCCCCCTATCCCGAGCGTCAGCGACCATATATCGATAAATCACGGGGAAAGGTGTGACTTGCCAGTTCAGGTATCTGTTCGTCATGATCTGGTCGTCCTTGCTGTCCTTGATCGCCGCGATGCACTGCTGGTGCATCTCTAGCGTCTCGTGCGCGGCCGCGGCGCACTCGTCTGCGATGGTGGTGGGCGAGCCGGGTGGCGCCGGGACCGCGCGGAGGATGAGCGTGAGGAGCGCGAGCTGCTTGGTCTGTTCGATCTTGAGGTACACGGCGCGCATCTTGTCGTGCACGGCCCCCGGTAATGCCGGCGTCGGATTCTGCGTCCACTATCAGCTCGGCTTGGACTGTCTTAGCAGCAATGGGGGCAAACGTACATGAAAAGCGGTCCTAGTTTCCTCGATGATCCCGCGCAGCTCCGACGCCAGCCCCCGCGCCATCTCTCCGCGCTCGATGGCGAACGTGGCGAGTCCGACCGGGCTGTAGAGCTGGTCGTAAATCCAGCCCTGGATCCGCGAGGTCTGCGAGCAGCGCCTGGTGTTCGGGTCGCTCGGGAAGGGGATGGTGATCTCGGCGTCTCGGAAGTTGGAGGATCGGCCGAGTCGGAGGGACAGGCTTTTCTCGAGCAGGAAGACCATCCAAAACAGGTTCACCCGAGCCTCTCGCGAACTTTCGTCTCGTTCTGGATAGGCGGTGATACGATGCATCCCCAGAGTCTGGCAGAGATTTGCTGCGCTGGAGATATACGTCCACGCGAGCGTGGCTTTGGAGCTTTCGATTGCATAGGATGCCTAATCATTAAATCAGCAAGGTCAGTGAGATCCGACTTGAGAGGTATCATACTCCGAATAGAAGTGCCGCTATAGCTTCTATGGACGCTGGAAGCACGAGTGGGAGCTGCGAGAGAGCCACTTGCGCGTTCTGACGACATAGTGTGTAATACTTTTGGTAAGTATGGTTACCAGTCACGGTGATATACTCAGAAAATATGTAGGATAAGTACCCATTCGCAAGTATGAAGTCAAGCTGGGAGTATTCATCAACTGCAAAGCACACTTTCTGGCAGATCTCTGTGAATTTCTCCAGAGGGAGATAACGAGAGATAGCTTCTATTCTAAAGAGTAATTTATACTCTTTGCTCGGGCGATGTTAGTAATTCTACGGAAATCATGAGTCAACTAACTGACCTTTTGCCCATCGCAAGACAAGCACAGCAGCTTCGGCGGGAGGCATCGAGAGATGTTCCTGCGATTTGGTACCTCTAGTCTCTGGAAACGACAAGTCGCGAACTACATTTGACTCTTCTAGGGCCCGTGCAAGCCTCCTTAGGGAAGCAAGTACATCACTCTCTTCTGTTCCTGGGTCTTCTCTGGAAGCTCGGTCTTCGATGACAGTCCTCACAAATTCGTTGACCTCGACTGAGTGATCCCATTTTGCAGCTTCTTGTGATGTACTTGTGGGGATCTCGTTTAATGTTAGCGGCCCGATTGTGCTGGGAGTTGGAATATGTAGCAGAGAGCTATTGTCATGTTCTTGGCTGATAGGAGGATGTGACTTTTGCAAGAGCACTTTCACCGCCTCAAGTCCCTCTGCAATCTCATCGATTTTCCGTTCACTAGAAGAAGCAAAAGGTAGTACCTAGATTAGCGTGTTGATAAATACTGTTTAATGAGTTCGAACAAGGACGCACTATGCTGTTGATACCAATATCCTCTGCTTCGTAGGAGCGGTCTTTGAGGCTACGGCACCAAAAGTGCACGCAAGCTTCGTCGATACGCAATTAGAACAGGGCGATCCTCTATCGCACCCAACCTAGACGAAAAGCATGTCATCAGCCAATACATCCAATGAATGCTAGATATGACTTCATCACCTTTCGAGACCGACATTGGTCGCACTAGGTAGTCCAGCATAACTAATTAGCCCCTATGTCAAGCGGCAAGGGTGAGGCCATACGATACTCACAGACCGGCGAGGAATAGCAAGTCGACGACGACTGGGGCTTGAATCTAGATCATTTCCGCGGGATTCCATCTTGTTTCCAATTGAGAGAGAAATTGCTATCTTAGCGTGCATGAAGGTAAATGGGATCGCATACTCACCAGCCTGTGGCCATTCCCGTTTTATGACGGAATCGCGCGGGTTTCCGGGAGCTTACCAGTTCGGCCACTGAGAAGCTCCAGCACTAACACCAATTACCAATCACTCATCAACTTCCTCCGTACGCCGTAGAGAGCACCATGATCCCTACCGCCTCACAAGGTAGGAGAGAGTTCTTGTAATGACCAAAATATTGTATGTTTGGTAGAGTTAGATATAAAATAAACATGGCTTCGATTGATTCTACATCATCCTACACATATTTCTATTGTGTTAGTTACTCAAGCTTTCAATACGCCTCGAAATATATAAATCGTCAAATAAAAAAGAAATAAAAATTACGTATATAAACAGGTTCCTTCATGACATTATGGGTTCAAGCGTTTTAGTCACGGGCGCGGCCGGCTTCATTGGGGGTTCCGTCGTTGCAGCCATCTTGGCTGGAAACACTGGCTTCCCGGCGAAGAATCTCTTCGCAGCCGTTCGAACAGAAGAGCAAGCGCAGAGCCTCGAACCACTGGGTATCAACGTCCTCAAACTAGACTTGCAAGACGAAGAAGCGGTAGCCGAAGCTGTGCTTCAGAACGAGAGTACGCTAACTACGATCATGACTCCTAGCATAGCTATTGAGACCTAAATCATAAATTAACGAGCTTTTAGTCGATATTGTCATCCATACGGCAAGCTCCATAGACGCACGGTTGGCATTTTACCTTATCAAAGCGCTCGGGAAGCGACGCGAAATCACTGGGAAGAACACGTATCATATCCATGTGAGCTATTCACCGTTACCCGGCCTTCGCTGTAAATATTAACACCTTAGCAGTCATCGGTGACCACTGCTTACGCCAAGGAAGCCGGATGGCCATATGGAGAAGTCAAGGATGGTGACCCGGTGTACAAGATGGAGAAAGAACTGAACGACGACTTTCCGGTTCGGAAGGTAATACACGACAATGGCTAGATGAAGTCGACATCGTTAAGTAATGAAGGTATAGGCTAATCAGGTTACAGACTAATACGGCTATCACCGAGTTATCCAAAGGGCAAGGCGTAACCAACTTCATCGTGGGAGTACCGTTCGTCTGTAAGTGATAGTGCCCCTTATATGGAAACATCATAGCGATATGAGCTAATAATCTCACAGATGGAACAGGAGACGGCCAATGGAAGAAAGTGTCTCAAAACATCCCCGCTACCGTCAAAGCTAGCATCGCACTGAAAACGGTCTATAAGTTCGACCAAGACAGCGTAGACAACTCCAGCTTCCGTCATTGCCTCCTATTCCTCTACTGACCCCCGCGCTAGAAATTCGTAGCCGTCCACATATCAGACCTGGCAGAATACTACGTCCTCATCCTCCAGAAGGTACTAAAGGGCGAGAAGATCCCGAGCGGAGAGGAGGGCTACTACTTCGCCGTGGCCCATGAGGTGGGCTGGTGGGAGCTCACCCAGGGTCTTGCCGAAGCCCTCCATGCCCGCGGGCTCGTGACAGAGCCGACAGCCAAGTTCTGGCCGAGTGATGACATGGCAGCGGATGCATTGGAACTCCCGCGCCAATACGTGCGACTAATGCACACTGCACGGTAAGTAGTCACTGTTATTCAACAGGAGACCCAATCTGACAATTAGAAGGGCGACAATAGACTTCAAGAACAGGTATCCCCTCGGTTGGCAGCCTAAATGGGATACGCAGAGGCTGTTGGCAAGTATGGATGAGGAAGTTGCTGCTACACTACAGTATGACAAGGGCAAGACTACTCTCTTCGATGCCTTGGATGCCTCGAAATAACTGTATGTTGGGGGATAGGACTGCGCAACAGCGTTTAGCACGTGCGTCTATTTGGAATAGATAGTCACGGCTTAGCTCATGTTCAAGCTTGTCATCATTAACAATTACGACCCCGGGCTTGAACGTCCTATTTTCGATAAACAATCGTTTCTTGTAATAAGACTTCAAAATAATCGCTAGCTACCATATCGACAAGACCACACCAGGAGTGAAAATCAAAGTGTTCAATTTGGCCATGAGTACTATGAAGACTATATACAGGATGAACTAACTAGAGGATCGTGGTGACTAGACCATAGCCCTACATGTCCTCCCAGTAAAATAGCAATATAGTGCTCCGATTAGACAGTTGACGCCAACGATTAGAAATCATACGAAATTAAGACACTAGTTGAGCAAAAGAACATTTAGACAAGGAGGACATCCATAGCTCGAACATCTCGGCCAGCGGGAAGAATTAGGTATCTAAGACTAATTTCGTAGTTGAAGTAAGATATATATATATATATATATATGAATGGCATATCTTATAGAATTTATAAAATATTATAGCTTCCTGGCCATTACGTTGGCAGTGGCCCTTACCCCTTTCCTCATACCATACACACAAAAGGCTTCTCCCAGTCTGCTTATCAGAATATAATCACACATCACATACGAAAGCATAGCATCAGGGCAGTTCTCATAACGAATTTCATCTCGTCATCCCGTTCTACAGCAAGCAAGTATGTACATCTTTTAACTCCCGACATTCCATTCCATCCCAACGTCAATCAATGTTCCCCAAATATACAGAGAATTCCTTTACCATCGGAACTCCGGCCATTACACGCGTGCAACCCAGTGAGTATCGAACAAACCACCCATTCAAGCAAGTCGGCCCCGTAGGGCCGAATGCGCACCAACGCCGTGAAGAGTACCTAGATCCCGTCCCCAACTCCAGCTTTTCTCGTAGTGCAGAAAGAATTACATCGAAGCCCGTATCTCGTCGCGTCGAAAGAAGAACAGTCCATCTGTTTCGCCAGAACGCTAAAGACCACAGAGAGCCAGTCGGCTTAGCTGCGCACGCTGCTCGCGACGTTGCTAACCGTCTCGCTAAGCCGCGATCCGATGCCGCCGACCCACTCGGGCATCTTGAGGCTGATGCGCACGCGGCCCTCGACCACCATGTTGATGACGTTGAGGATGGCGAACGTCGTGCTGCCGATGGCGCGGAAGACGGCGAGCGTCGCCACCGACCACAGGATGAAGGAGAGGTAGAAGTTGTTGCCGACGTCGTGGATGCCGTACGCCTCGGACACGGCCATGGCCAGGATCGCGTTGGCCACCATCCAGATGACCACCATGTACGTGCGCACACTGCGGTAATAGTCTTCCTGCAGCTGGGCGTCCGACACAGTGGGTGCCGGCACCTCGACACGATCACGTAGGTTGCGCAGCGCTTCGTCGTACCCGGAATCGATGTCGAGCTGCTCTGAAGGCATTTCGAGTTCGACAGTGCCACCCGAGCCTACGGCACCGCCGAGATCCGTCTTAATCACGTTGTCACCCTTGGTACCCCATGTAACATCGTGTGTGTTGCAGAACGCGTACACCTGGAGTGTGCAGATGTAGCCAGGCAGCAAGGCAAAGTATTGTGCCGAACTTGTGAATAGATGCCATGGGTCCAGATACAGGAAGCTCATAAGGAAGTATAGCCCCACTGTAGAAGCGATTGAGAGAATTAGGTTCGTAAATGTCCCGCTGCCCACCTTGATACCGCCATCCGTTGTTATCGTGTGAATGATGATCCAGATTGTCGCAAAGACTGTGTATATCATAATGACACTGTATGTGGCAATACTAGCCATATAGAGCTTCTTAGCTCCCTGCGGTCGATTACCTAACGATAGGATGAATTGCATGCTCGTCAAGAGAATCAGAATGTAACGCAGGATTGTGAAGATGTAAAACGCCACGTTGTGCCCGAAAGGATCGACTTGGGGATCGGACAGGCCTCCACATAAGAAGTAGAACGCGAGGTAGTAGTTGGCAAGGGAGAAGTAGGTGAAGAGGAGTTGGATAAACTGGTACACAAACTCGATATGCAGCAAGACTTTGCGGGCAACCGTGTGATCTGTGCCCCAAACCTGTCGAAAGTGTACGAGAGAATAGACGGCCGCGAAGAAGGCACCATTCAACCAACGTCGACGCTGTGAAATGAATTCGGGAACAGAATCTTTCACACGATAGGTTAGTATTGTACTTCTGATGCAAAGGTGATCAAACAAATCGACTTACCAGGTACATCCGTTTCACCTGTACAGCTCTTCACATATTTCAAAACCCATCTCTCACTCCTCTTTGCTACTAATTCCCAGCACAAAATACGATCCTCGGCCAGGTACATATTAGCAGTGAAAACGTCGGCATGTTGTCCATGCAGTGTTTCACCCTTGAAGTATTGACTCAGAGGACCATGGCCGGTCTCATCATTCTGCAGCGCATGGAAACGATACGCACTAAGGGCGCCGGGTAACACTGTTATGTACCCGAAGACCGATTCCAAGGGCTTGTCGAGGATATTAGACATCTTGTATTCAAAGTTTTGCGACGCAACTAGCGGGTTCAGGAGGTAGCTGCCGTATTTCCCCTTCATTGCTTTGATCTCACCGCACGCGCCCGCGACGTTGGAATCCGTGTCGAATGCCTTCCATAGATGGTAGAGCGAGTTATTACCGGGCTTCGTACCCACATCCAGCAAGATGCAGACGTTGGGGTTGAGTGCTTTGCCGAACGCATTAAAAAACCATCGGTGAGAATTCAGCTTCCGTTGGTTGCGTTCTTTAAGACAGAAGATCATCTGGCAAGGCACGATGCCTTTCTCGGCACCCTTGAACTTGAGATCCGCGTCAAGCGAAACTTGGGTCGTGTACTCGTACACATGAGCCTGCACTGCTTTTGAATTGACGAAATTCTTGGCGATACCGTGCTGATAGACGCCCATAGCAGCCATCGCATCGAGTGTTCTCGGATGCACCTTTTCTCTTCCGTCGGAGACGACGCAAACAACAATTTTCTGCCATCCCATCTCACCCCAGGTACGAGACTTGTTGCGGCCGCAGAAGTGACTGATATTCTTCATGATAGCGTGCATTGTCCGCGTAAAACCTATCTCGTCCTCGTTGTACATTGTGACGCAGATAAACAGCTCCGTTTCTCTCGTCGTCCGTCCAATGTTCTGCCGCAGCTTGTATCCTCGTTCGACAAAGTCATCGGGATCGCAAGTCACGGCCGTATATCGCATGTGGGTGAATTCGATTTCGTCCCGACGCGGCAGGAAACTATACAAGATTGTTGGAATCTTGCATTCTAAGATAAGTTCACCATTGATGAGTTGCACTTCTTTCTTTGATGTGACGGGCTCGCGAACACCACGGCGCTCCTGCTTTCCTTCCGGAGCAGCACCGTAATGCTCGACTTTCTCGCCCATCGGTACGTGCGGATCATCCTCATTAAGCGTGACCTGCGACTGTGCAAATGAATCTCGATAGGGATGGCCGGCGCCGAGGTCCGAGTCGGGCCCAAAAACGTCGTCACCATCTTCCAGCGGGATATTCACTGTTGCATCATCACCTGTAAAATTTGAGCTCCGATTGTGTACTGAAAATAGCGGAGCAGGGGGCAGCGGCCTGCGAGGGCTTCCTCCATAACGTGAAGATGGTGTACCTGGGCGAGGACTGCCGTTGAGGTCTGCTGGTTCATAAGATATGTTAGAAACAGGTGGGCGAGTATAGTCTGAAAAGCCCGACATCCTTGTCGAGGGTGTCCAAGGTCGTGTAGGTGATCCGTCTCGCTGTAAGTAGGGCTCATATGCCGAGTCTGGCAATGGTATATGTGGAACGTCGCGGATGGAAGATGTTCGTGAGGGAGTCGAACGAATGGAGGTTTGGTACGATCGACGTGGTGTCGGCCGGATACTATTAGATTTTCTTAGTGAGTAATCGCTGTCATATACTGTCTCTATGTCTAGAGAGGGGTTATCTGCTTCTGTTGATCTGAGAAGCGAATTCTTCCTTGGTGATGGGCCTTCAGGGATAGTCGGCAGACTCTCTAAGATGTCCGCCTCCACGGTGTGCATAGGTTTCTGTTTCTTCTGTAACTTTACAGTGTGGGAGCGCTGCGGCACTGGCTTGCGATTTGGGGATGAAAGGTCAGGTGAGGTGGCCAGCTGCCCTTCCTCTTGGCTCCTGAGCTTGTTCAAATGGTCCGGTGTAGATATTTTGACAGTCTTCTTCTGCTTCTCTCCCCCGCTTGGGTTGTCGGCCTTCTTTAGTGCAGGGGGCTTGGGCATAGGTGCACTAGATGCCATGCCGGGCGGCGGGTGTACATACGGTCTTGTCTCTGGGATTGATTCTTCCATAGATGTCAATAGTCTGACAGCCGATGGATAGCCGGAGCCTATGTGCATGTGATCGTCATCGTCATAGCCCGGGAGCGAGTAGTCGGGCGGCCGCGAGTCCATTGCTGCTTATATGTCGGCCACAGGACCGATTAAAGGTCAATTGAGACAACTGCTATCACCGCGACAACTGGAATGCAGCAATAATACGACAAGTCTCCTGTGCCACTTGTACCTGTATCGCCTACGTCAGTCAAGAAATAGGGTGTAGTGAATGCCAATGCGACTCTTGCTTGATTGTGTTGTTAGCGATC
Organism: Nemania diffusa; assembly: GCA_038501195.1. NCBI lineage: Eukaryota > Fungi > Ascomycota > Sordariomycetes > Xylariales > Xylariaceae > Nemania > Nemania diffusa. The sequence goes on from JBBPUQ010000002.1 coordinate 4,297,271, forward strand.
GTGCAAATAAATGGGAGAGTAAGCAGCCGCAAGTGATGGTAAAGTCTTCAAGCCACTAGTTTTGTGATGTGAGAGTGAGGGTGTTGAGTTGATGTGGGGGTAGAGCGAGAGATGAAGCAACTACCTGCTCCGTACCTACAGTAAGCTCCTACCTACTCTCTATGTTCAATATTTTGGTTCGGAGCTAGTCGATCGTTGTCTAGGCAACGCGTTGCCACACTAGGCGAAGGCCCCGCAAAGCGCCGTTCCGGGTTCCAATTTTCGTCCAACCCACGCGTTAAAACCAATTGCCGCGCGTTTATTAACCGTAGATGTAAATAGTTCATTACCTACGTACCCAACAGCTACACCTCCCTAAAACAACAGTTCGTGCAGGTTAGATTTTAATCAGGATACACGTATAATAGGCCCTCTAAACTTGCCTTGCAATTAACTAGGTAGGCTAGTATGGTCTTTTAAAGACGTCCTATGTTCCTCGTTGCCAACAGTTTCGTGATGTGTTATTCTTTAATAAGGTAGGAGGAACCTATGGGTTCTCATTAGATAATTCTCCCTTCCTAGTCCAACAGATAAATTCTTTTTTTTTTGTATCATACATCAAAATCAGAATAATTTTATATAGGTTGCGTTTATGATTAGCATTATTACTTATATATAAATAGTCGGCACCACCTCTTTTTCCTAGTGTGGTCTAGACTTATCGCTCCTGATTCAGGCCCTTAGTCATTTCCTATATAATTCCTTAGATAGAATGAACGGGCATATGTTCTATATAATCACCCATAGCCCCCCTGACAGAGTTTGTCCTTTTATTTCTTCCAGCTTGATCAACAAGGCTTAATTCCCCATCTATCTAGTAGAGTACATAACCTTTATACAGGATATAGAACAATGTCCATAGTGAGCTAGCAACGGGCCGAGTTTAATCGACCATAATGATATATACAGGCGTCCTTGCAGCATGTCAATGAGCACTGTGGTTGTTGTCATCGACCGAGGGAATTTCATCCTTGGGTTTCTCTGAGCATTTCGGTTACGCTCATCACCCGGTATCCATCGCGCTTCAGCCGTCTGAGAACCCTGCGCAGCATCGGCGCAGTCCAGCCCCTCCTGTCGTGGCAAACGATGATGGCGCCGGGCCGTACCATGCTTAATATGTGCCGGCTATTCAGCCACGACCAGTGAATCTGCGGGTCGTGCGGGTACACGCTGCCCAGCACGATCCTATAGTCTAGTTTCTTCACGAGCTTCCTCATGCGATCGCTGAAGAACCCCGAGCCGGGGCGGAAATACTGCGGCGGCATGGAGGCCTCGCCCGCCCTGTACGCTGCGCGGATCTTGTCGCGGACGGTCTCGATCTGGCTGGTGAGCTCCTCGTCGGAGAGCGACCGCGACGGCTCATCGTGCATGGCGTGGTTGCCGAGCTCGCTGCCGCTGCGCACGATGTCCGCCAGTATGTCCTCACGGCCGGCGACTTGGCCCCCGATGACGAAGAAGGTGGCCGTGGCCTGGTGGCTGTTGAGGACCTCGAGTATCTCCTCCGTATGCCCGGACGGCGCGTCGTCGATCGTCAGCGCCACCACCTTCTTGTCCGTGTGCACCTCCCACAGCACGTCGGGCCACCGCCGCGCGAAGTACGCGATCAGCCCCGGCGGCGGCTTGTAGACGATGTAGAATGGTATTATGAGCACTGCCAGGATAGCCAGCAGCGCGAGCAGCGTTGTCATTCTGCGCCGTCGCGCCCGGCGCCGGAGCTTGGAGGGTAGGCGGAAGAGCGAGGAGCAGAGCCGCGGCATCGGGGGGAGATGCCGGAGGACGACGGCGGGTGGGAGATAAGATGCTAAGTGCTCTGTAGCTTGCTACTAGCTCGCTTGCGCTCGCGGTTTTGAGTTTCAGGGGCGCGGCGGCAACATTCGCCAGTGTCCCGGCGGACCGCTGCGGGATCGCTCGTTCTCGTTCAATCGATTCCCTAACGGCAAATCGGCGGTTGGAAAAGACTGGATTAGAGTTGATACTTCGTGCGATCTTGCGTCATCATTTGTTCGGGTTAGGAGGAATGCCTCATAAAGCCCCTACCTAGGTAGAGTCTAGACAACGAAATGTGAAATGTGGTAAACTGCTTTTCCTGTTTAGGTCATCTACAGTGGCGATCCGCTATATCTTGGTACTAGATACAGACCCACTGCTCTTTGTATAGTGGCTCCACAGCTTCTACTACGTACAGGAACTTACACCCTTCTATTACCGGAGGTACCTTGGCCCCTTTTCCATTATACCGGGTAGGCTTTCTCAGACACAAACACACCAACTGCGTAATTACAATTAGGAATTACGAGTATCAAAATCTAGGGCACTCAAGATTGTTAGTGTGATGTAGATTGCATAAGAAACCTCCCTATTAATTCGAGTACCGCATCTTAAAGAGCAAGACATGAGAGAGAAAGCAAAAAATTATTCTTTTTTTCACGTATTCTCACGGCATTCATTTCTCTTCTAAAGAAATGCCCCCCCATGGGTAAATAGCTAACAAACAAATGGACGGTTAGTTACCTCTACTATATACCTAGGTGTGAGATACCTATATTCTATCTCGACACAGTGGGAGAATCCGTCAGTTCTCTCAGTGTACCGTCCTACAGCGTTTGGATTAAAACACGATCGCGGAACCATGCTGGTTTTCTTCTGCCGTATTACTATCCACAAGACTACGTTCACACGACACGGTCGCAGATCTCGGCGACGCTCGGCATTGTAAAGGCAATCCCAGAATGCAGTACAACACCATGACGCTGTGCGCCGTAGGACGGGATTCTCCAGCCAGCTGTACATTGCACGGATGGGTGGCTCGGGTACACGTATATTAGCTTCTGCACTTAGATTTCTTCAAGGTTGTCTTTGATTACAGCGCTCGGTTCTGAGAAATCGTTCTGAAACGAGAAGTACCTGTTTCCCTATCTTTTAGATACTACGAGTATGCCTGAAAAATCATGGCTAGTTGCAAGGCGTCCTATCTGCCTATGAATTGTATCACAAGTCCGACGCGGTGCCACGGGAAACCTTGCGGTTTAGGTGAACGAGTTCAAAGCGGAGCTTGCCCTTTCGCTACCTGAAACATATGCGGCAAGCCAGTTCAGTATAAATGACATGCGGCCTTAGCGAAATATATCAGCATATGCACGTAAAAAGAGTGCCGAGTATCAGGTGTAAGCAGATCGACTCTGCGGAGTCCGAGATTGAAGTTGGAGATGGGCTGAAATCCGAGGCGCCCTACCTCTCAGCTCTCTTGTGGAACCATCTAGCGTAAAGAAGAAACAGCCGAATACAGTATAGGTACTGACATCGCAGAAGATAACATGAGGAATGACGCGGCTCATCTATGTCACGAGATCCGGAAGGATGACAATAAGGCTTTCTAAGAGAGGGTGAGATTGTATAGGAAATGTGCCACGCTTCCGGATGAGTCCTTCTCGATTGCTAAGGACTAGTCTATGTACATGGCTGACTGAGATATACTAAGTCCTTACCACTCTTCTAGGTCAGACCTCGTCAGCTAAGCAATAGCCAGGCAGTAGAAATAGGCAATAGACAACAGGCATTGCTCCCACGGGTGTAGGTCCGAGAGGAAAATTGCGAGTATATAGTCAGAGGCCTATCATTGCCAATTGCAATAAATGACGTCTCTAGCAAATCCATGCTGTTATTTAACGACTGGATGTCAAAAAGAGGGAGGTGTGGAATGTCACATGTGGGATAGGAACCTACAGTGTCTACGTCATCTAGTCTCTGGGCAGTGAGACGGGTATACTCGCCGGATTACGTGTGTCTGTTCCGGTGATGGTTTAGTAAGTGATACAGGACAGAGACCAAGAATAGCATCTACTGGGCGCAAGAATTTCAATTCTTGAGGTGGGTTTAGTTGTGCTACTTCCACGTAATGCATTTTGAAGATTAATCGGTACCTACGGATCGGTTGGATGAGACAACCCTTTCTACTCTGGTGGACCTGATCAGAAGGAGGGTCGGTTGCACCAGAACAGAAAAGCAAAAAAGAAACAAGGACCTAGAACGAGAATACCACTATCCCTTTGAAATTTCCACATCCCTAGTTTCCCGGTGTACTGTCTTGTGTCATCGTGTCAAAACTCGATTAATATAGGGTTTCGGCTGGAAACAGGCATATATCTTGGGTCAGGGAACAGGGAGCCCGGGTTTGAGTAGAAAATTAGGATGACATTCTCGGTAAATCTTTCGCCTAGCGCATGCGATAGTTATACGTAGTACCATCTAGGCTACCTATGGTACCTAGTGAATAGTATGGAACACTATCTGAGAGTCGTTCCCGGTAGCAGATGCGGCATAGCACGGTATGCAGTAGAAAACCAGGCATTATCGGGATCGCTGTTAGGAGCACAACATATGCAGCCCCAAAGACCCGGGAACTGTAACACCGACTAGGTAATTAGGAATTAGGCTGATAGCAGAGTGAAATGCAGATCTTCAAGGGCTTATTGGCAATGAACCTGTTTACACAATTGAGTTACTAAGTGCCTAAAAATTAGAATTGGCCGACGCATTGTAGGCCTTAAGCTTCACGTTCTCTCATGCAACAAGTTTTGGATCGCGTATCCCTAATCAAGGATTTCGGAATTCATGTTGATACGTCTCTGCGCATAAACTATAAACTACTAGACGTTGTATGTTATCTACCATAGAATACTGTGGGAGCATTCGTAATAGGCCTTGAGCCCTTCCTAGCCCTGCTCTACCTCTTGCTAGGCAGGCCTCGACATTCGTCCAGATTGATAACAAAGAAAAATGGCCTGTGTCTAGGCTCGACCGTCACTGATAATTATCTGCCGGGTCGTAACAAGTGTCTCCTCCGTACGCCTTAGGGTGCTTCCTCAAATAACTCCGCCTTGAATACAAAAGCATGATCGACCCAAACTCCGAATAGTCGCTCCTCGTGTGAAATTTTGTTCGGGAATTTGTGCATCAACTGGTATAGTTGTCCCAAATATGTACAATGAAGTCTCGTCAGATTATCTCAAGCAGCGAGAAATATATTCATCTTCTGGCACCTGCCTCGCCCCTCGCTTAAATCCACATGGCCGGCTGTGGAGACGCAGGCTCTGGTATCAGAAAACTCGATAGTAATTCGTGAATTTCGGCTAAGTAGTCCTCAGCTCTGAACTTATGTAGACCTTTGGCGATGAGCTGTCCCTCTTCATCGTCGATATCCTGCAATTTGTCTTTTACACCTAGCTCTTCTGCCAACTCAGACACCTTCGCTAGTTCCTGGCCAAAGGGGTGTTGAGACTCGTGAGCTTCCGTCGGTCGGCGGAAACGTGGCGGCGTAGGTGGTGAGGGAGCTGCTAGAGTTGGTGTGATGGTTGTTATTGACAGAGGCGATTTTTGAGAGTGGGAAGCCGATGATACAGATGTGGCCGAAGTTGAAGTAGAGGACGATCGAGACATCATAGAGCCGGCTTTGGTTGAGATCGTCTTGCTTGATTGATTAGAAAAACGGGCATGTTTGTTTGCTAGGTTGTCGAAGGATGCCTTTTTCGTGTGCGATGGAGCTCGCTGGGGAATAGTTGGTGCTTCTCGAATGCTTGAGATTGGCTTCTGAGTCGGCGGCGTAAAGTAGCATGACAAATGATTTGGCTCTGGAGACCCAGACATGCGTTCCCCGGATGGTATCTCTGGACTTGTGGGAGGCGAGGACATTGCAGTACTCGGGCTGCCCAAAGAGGATTCGTCATCAGATTTTGAAGAGCGTGTTGGTGACGATGTTGCTTGAGGATATAAGTCGGGAGCATTGTATGCAAGCATATTTGTTGTATGAGTTAGCTCCATTGGACTCGAGATCTTGTTGCGAATGGAACCTGATTGTGCGTGGCCCTTGGTAGTTGTGTTACTACGTTGTGGTAGGATACCCATGTCGGTCAACGACTGCTTCCCCCGCCGCGTCGTAAAGGCTCTTGCTAGTGACATCGTGTACGAATGTTTGGAGATATGCGCAGATGAACGTTATTGCAGTGTAACGAGATTAGAAGACCGTGTTCCTAGGTATAGGTGGGGTGGGTGATAAATGGTGGTCTGAATACGAAGACAGACCACAATAGAGTTGGAATATCGCCAAGTTCGGTATTGCGGATTGAAGTTTATGAGAGTAGGCTTCAGTGAGTTCAGGATGTTCGCCAACTTAGGTAGGTTTCTCCAGGAGACAGCCAGAGAAGTATACTATGTTGCAGGTGATTTAGAACTCTTAAACCTTGTCGGTTGGATGTGATGAATGACAAGCGATAGGTATTGTGATCAGTTTGAATGATGGAAGATCAAGTTGACAGTGGCTGCAAGACAGCAATACCTTGCACCTATTACTGTGTGACTAGGTGGTCGGTTTGCGGAGTGAGTGGTGTTGCGTGCACGCGGCTCATTCACGATGGTTACCCTGATTGGGAAGGTGGGTAGATAATTAGTTGGATCTTTTTGGCCGAGATGGTCTGGTGACCCCTCTACTTTCTAGTCGCAGGTTAATAGCAACGTAGTATTGCGCAACCTGCGTTCTGACAAAGCAAGATGGGGATCCTGCGAAATCCCGGTTGCAATGCTGATGCACTCGAGCTGCAATGCCGTGTCTGGATGGACGATGAAGAGGAACACAATAATGGCGAGAACTGGGTTGGTAATTAGTCTGTCCCGGCGAAATGCGCTATTGGGAAACCAGGCGGATAAAGGGCGATCAAAAGCCGTTGGTGATCTGTGGAGATGATCAAAGACTTGTGGTTGTTGCCAATGATTGTGAGTAGCTAGCTATTGTGGTATGCTGTACCGTGTTGATTGTGCTGACTGTCGAGGGCCTGGAAGTCTGGTCAGGTGCCTGCTGGAACTGTCCATGTAGGTATTGTATTGTCGAGAATTCGATCTGATTGTACTATGTAGTCAAAGGCGACCGAAATGTCCAAGTAGTCTGCGCAAGTTGTGGCCTCCTGAGTACCAAGAACACAACAGTGAAACTTCCAGGTTTCCGAGTTGCGTCCGAATGCTGAATGGCGAGAAAGAATGGTAATAGAAAAAGAAGCTGCTCGTCCTTGGGTTCTACGTGCGAAAAAAGAGAGACTTCGACCGAGAATCCCTGCGAGTAGCGGGTTGGAATTTCGTAACCTGCGAAAAGAAAAGGAAAAGGCAATGAAGTAGTGACGAACCGAGCGATTCAGAACAATACGTCAAGGGAGTGAATAAGTAAGTAGGTAGGTAAGAGAAGAGACGACAGGGAACACGTCCCGATGGGATGGGGAACTAGCAGCAGGGTGGCGGCTAAGAAACGTGAGAGAAGAGTAAATTAATTGACAATGGACGTGAGGGACAGCGAGCAATAATAAGAAGCTTCCCCAGATGGCAAGGTGCCTCTGCCGCCTATAGGCTGAGCAAACAATCTAGCAATCTACCGAGATGTTTGTGTGTGTCCATGCGCTAAGGTAAGGAGGAGTCTAGGGCGGGCAGAGACAAGGGTCGGAGGGTTGAAAGAATCTTAGCGGAATCTAGGGCGCCAAGCATCATGATCAGTGGCTAACAGGCGACGCTGCGGGCACATATCACACCCACCTTATCTGGAAACATCCACTACTACCACCACCACCACCACCACCACCGTCTGGGTCATTCAAGACCTGGACCTCAAGAATACCCTAACGTATGTACAAAGAAAAAAAACCCTGACTAAAAAATCTGGATTCCTGCGTGAAAGGACCGTTGCATCTGTATCAGTACCTGTTCCTCCTTTGTGGGTTGTTGTGCGTTACCTTCAGCAGGAAAACAGGAATACAGAGAATCCAAATTTCAGGGGCACATGGCTCACAATCCACACATCATCAATCCATCGATAGGCATTCTGCATAACGGAGTCCCCTATTTTAGCAGTCTGGACAGACAGCACACACCATCCTTGTCGACAGGGGGGTTTAAGGGAAGGACGAATGACTCGGCTCAATCAGGTGCACTATCCACAGCTAGGTACATAGGTACATGCAGTAGGCAGCGTACCAGCCGAGAGCCAATTGGCCCGACTTCCCGATGCGTTTAGTGGGCCGTAGCTTTGAAAGCGGGCCAATACCGCAGCAGAATCCCTTGTTAGATTGTTAAATTGTTTTTCAGTACAGCCAATCAATTGTTCTCTTTGCTGTCTTTCCGTCCACGTTGGGTCACTCTGGCGCCTGCAGGTACAACATGTGAACCCAAGCCCTATTCGTGGCCGTACTGCAGATCAACTTGACTGGTCTCAACCTGCGGTAGCAATTGGTGTTCTAGGGCTAGTAGAGGCTAACTGCCTAAGAGTTTATCTAAAGGAAGCAGGTACACTAACGCACTACTAGGTATGCGTAGAGTCAGGTACACATGGTACCTACCTACTGCAAGTGATCATGCAGCTGGAGCTCTGCTGCAGGTTATTAACAGAGCCAGGAAAGAATATGCGGCCATCATGATTTATTACTGTACGTGGCCATCTGGGGATGCTCCACGCTACCATTGCCTCTACATACGCATATACCGGCGGAATAATGCAACCCGCCAACTGTGATGTGATGAGAGGGTTTGAATTGGCAATTAAGTCAAGTTGTTGCGCTATGTTAGCGAGTAAGCATACAAATACATATACATATAGCAAGCTAAAAAAAAATCTACTAAAAAACTAGATAAAGTTAAACACCCTCTTAATTTAGTGTTGATCTAATAAATGAACTGGTTTCCCTGCTCTGTAAGTAGATAAAAAGTATCCTTTTAGAGACCTGCTCGGCGCTGTGACTTTTGACCCCCTTTTACAAACCCACAATACCCTTGCTAAAATCAGTAATATTACTACTACATAGCTTACTACAACAATACTTCTTTAATACTTTTTTAGCAATCAACTAAAACAATAGTTATAGCTTTAATAATTATATCAATTAAAAGCTTAAATTTAGATTTATTTCTAAGTTTATTTTATGACTTTTTTTTTGCTAAAAAACAATGCTTTGTAAAACTACAAACATAGAGCTCAATAAAAAAACGTTTGAACCTGATATTTTTTTTACAAACTACTACTTGAAGCCTACTAAATTCCGACTTATATACTTTCTATACCGCGATTTTGAAGTCAAAGACCTACTTTTTACTTTTTTTGACCTATTTGAAGCTTTTTTGCTACTTTAGCTAATTGCTAAATGGGTTAAATACTACAAAAACAGTTGAAAAAAAAGTCCTTTTTTAGCTAAATCGATAAAGTAGCATTAATATCTAACTTCTTTATTAAAATTGTATTGCTTTTTTAAGTTTTTAATTTATATAAGCTTTTATTAAAAAAATCAAATTGAAAACTACTAATTAAAAAAAAAAAACAATCGACTAAAGCATACTTTTTTGTTATTTATTAGCAAAAATTAGTTTTGGAGTTTATTTCAATATTTTACTTTCTGAAACTTTAATAAAAAAAACTTTATACTACTACAGCTATTTTCAAAAGTTTTTAAAATTTTAGAAATAGTTAAAACAACTACTAAAAAGTTAACTAAACTATTTACAGCTATAACAATTAACAAAGCTATAGTTATATTTATAAATCGATTTATTATAACTATATATATATAAAATAAACTAAACTTTTTAAGCTTTAAAGTTTAAGTTGTTGCAGCTAAAAGTTATATATTGAACTAGTTATAACATTATAATTATATAAAGTTTGTTAAAATATTTTATTTTTTAAAGCTTTTGCTAAGTTAAAAGTATATAAAGCTTTTTAAAAACGTTTTAACAATTAAAAAACAGCTAAAACAGCTAAATAATACTTAACAAATAGTAGTTACTTTATTATGTAAGCTTTTTTGCTAGCTTTATTATTTATTTTGCAATAATTTATTCATGTTAATTGATTTATTGACTTATTTGTGAAACTATATAAAAATTAGAATAACTATAACAGTACAAAAACATTTTAAAATATATAAGCTATTTGTTAACTTTTATACAAACAATTCTACAAAAAATAAGCTAAAATAAAATAGCTTAAAAAATATACTTTCAAAAAACAGTAAAATTTAATAATTCTTTTATAAAAGCAACGTTGTAGTTTTATTTATATTAACAGTTTATTTTAGCTTTGAAAATTATAAAAGAAGCTATCGACGCTAGCTTTATATAAAAACTGCAAAAACTATTTTTAGTAACTTTTTAGCTAAAAAAGTAGCTTTGCTTACAATTATAAATAATTATAATATTTATAAAGCTAGTATTAATTCTGCTAATTAACTAAAGTTTTACAATATTTAAAGTTATTAAATTCGCAAAAGTTATAAAAAGTGCTTATTTTTTCAATATATTTTTAACGCAGTTTTTACAAACACTTTTTTGCTTTAAAAACAAGCAAAAAAGAACTTTTTAGCTTAACAGCTTTATAAAAATCAAACAGTTTAAAAAGAAGTCTTTTTAACAGCTATTTTTAACTAGTATAGCTATTAAACAAAAATAAGTATAAAAAGCTATTTTGGATCGAATTTTTTCAAAAACGAGCTTTTTAGCTACTAACTAATTAAAAAAAGCAAAAAAAGCGATTGTAAAGCTTGTAAAAGCTTTACAATCTATTTGTAAAAACGCATTTTTTTAAACGAAATAAATAAAAACGCTAGTATTAAAAAAAGAGCTAGTATAGTTTATAGTTGCAATAAATACAATGTAGCACTTTATAATAATAATTGTTGCAGTAATATTTAATACAAGCAAAATTAAGTAGAAATAGTTGTACATTATACTTTTTCTATTTTTATTGATTTTTATTAGTTATTTTATTTTTAGCTAGTACTTACAGCAAGTTACAGCGCCGAATGGGTCTCTAAAAGGATAGAGAATGCATCCTACAAACACCTACAGTACTTACTCAGTACACATTGACAACAAGCATAAAGAACCTTTCATAAGAACCGTAGCTCTTTGACTCTGTGCGGCGTTGTCAACGAGCCACTTACCAAATAGGAATAGCTGGATGCATTCAATTATACAGTACCTACCCGCAATGGACCATGAAACTGGCAAGGATGCTTAAAGTCGACGAGGCGAGGTGAAGGAAGAATTTGATTGGTTATGCTGTTACGCCTTCATTGGCTATCACGTTCCCAGTGTTTCAAGTCCACCTGCTAGTCTGGTTGAGTAGGACCGTGAGGCGTATGTACATACAGTAGAGGGATTTGAACGGCGTCTGTTTTTGTCTGCTTTGTTTTTTCGCGCGCCTAAAGAGGAAGCCTTCTGTACCAAGTCTCAAAAAGAAGCAACATTGGGTTACTGTAGTCTCCCAAGCGCTCGATATTGTGGCGGATGAGACGCCTCGGCCATCTAGACGACCTCGGCTGGCATCGCGCCACAATATATAAACAGGCAATTTAGCAGGCATGGTATCCTTCATTTTGCGGCCACGGAGGAATGGCGTGGCATCATGAATGCATGCTATGTTCTCGGAGTCGCGCTTCGTTCCTTACTGCGATGCAATGATTCCTACGACCCACCAACTGGACAGTTCAATGTCATGAATAATGCTCATGATACCCAAAGCGGCGACTGTACGCTTTTATTATCCGTTACCAGGAAATCCCTGCTCCTGCCCAGCCATCGCATGACGTTTCACAATTAACTTCCTAAGTCTTTCAATGTTGTTGCCAGGTTGACAGAGGCGAAACCCGCGGGTGTTATTTTTAAGCTCTTTTCCAACAAGTAGCGCGTAATAACTTCGATATCTTGTGTGGTTTGCTGTTACCTAGTAGCTCCAGTATATCAAACCTACAGTGCAAGTCATGCCAACCCTTGCTACACGTTAATATGACATCAATTGACATCAAGCCCACGCGCGGTAGGCATATGACCTATCAAAGCTCTCTAACTATCCTACCTATTGCGAACCGGTTGATAAACCCCCATTGGTGTCGCCCAAGCATACCCTATATTTGGTTTGGATTCAACGTGTAACCACTTGTTTGCCCGAAAACTCCATGCGGAGACCTAGCTAGGATCAAACAATGGATCGATCGATGTGTCGATCGAACGGGTTGTTTTCAGCCTCAACTCTTACCCGGTCAGACCATAGTCAGTGTCCCTAATCTTCATCCATAGAATCTCCACTCTCTTCCTCATCGTCCTCGTCCTCGCTTCTATCGTCCTCTGAACTTTCATCGTTTGCTACGCCAACTAGCCTCTCTTCTACATTGTCTGTCGGCCTCGCCGCTATCTTGTTAGCGAATGCTTGTCGGACTGCCGCATTCGTGCTTGTGTCCCAGACATGCATTGTGCCCTTGCTACCCGCCACCGCGAGACGGAAGGCGACTTCAGCATCTGGCGCGAAGTTGGTAGAGAAAATCCTGCCAATATCCAAGTTGCGTGACACGACCATGGCAGGCCCTGAAGGTTGTATATTCCAAAGCTTGACCGTCTTATCAGTCGAACCTGTAGCTATGAAACCAGGTACATGCGCATTGATATCGAAGGAAGACAACGATTCGTCGTGTGCCTGGAGTGTCCATACTGGCTTGCTAGCCGATGGACTCGATGGGATATTGCGAATATCGAAGTAATGTATTATTCCATTTTCTGTAGAGACGTAGAAGAAATTGGGATCATGGGGATCCCACTTGACATTCTCGACGTCACTCTCGACGCCCCATCTCGGAGTCTTTGCATCTGGCGCCCGCATATCGGCAGCAACTACGGTTCGATCGTAGCTCCCGCTCAGCAATACTGTGGACTCTACTGCATGCCATGCTAGTGAGCAGACTTTATCCGTATGGTATGAGTATGATTTGGCGCATTTTGCCGTGTTTAAGTCCCAGAGCTTCACGGTCTTGTCGGCTGACGCGGAGGCCAGGAGGTTTCTGTGCTTCCTGTTGGCAGCAAGAGACAGAACTGCATCCACATGGTATTCGTCATTGGCCTTCTTCGACTTCTTCTTCTTCTTCTTTTTCTTCTTGTCTTGCTCTTGCAGATTACCGCCCTGGCCAAGGATAGCATTGGGATACAGGGAATCCACAGTATCTAAATCCCACACCTCGATATCGGGATCCATGGTTCCTATTGCAACGAAGTTGGCGGTCGCATCCTTCTCCATCCCGGGCTTGGACACTGCGATATCTAGCCACTCGAGACAGAGCGGTATAGCGGGTAGCATAATGTCATGGTGTACATAAAGATTGTCGGCCTCATCCTCATAAACATAAACCTCAAGGTGCGCAAGTTCATCTTCCACCTTGGCCGCCAGCAACATATTATCTGTCGCTAGGATTTGTAGCTCTTCGCGGTCTTGCTCGTCCTGGTCCTGCTCATCGGGTATCGTGATGTAGGGGTCTTCTTTATTTGATTGATAATAGGCCAGAGATTTTATGTTACCAAACATGTCCATGCGCTGGCCGTGGACGTCGTCTTCGTCGTCGTCATAGTGTTCGAGATCGTACTCTTTGAGGTCCGCGTCATTGATGTCGATGCTATGAGGAAGTTAGTATAGTATTATATAAGTGTATGGCGACCTAGTTGACAAGCGTACTCTTCTGTCTTATTTCCCTTCGTTGGAGCACTGTCTGTTTTCTCCTCAGCGACAGCACCCCCATCTGTCGATGCGTCATCTTCATCTTCATCGCCGCCCCCCTCCGCTTGCGCTTCCTCTAGGTCGTCCTTGGCATCGTCTAGCTGTAATTTGGCTAACTCGGCTATGCGCTCGAACTCGGTTTCATCGAAATTATATCTCGAGGGAAAAGGCGCTGCAAAGCCTCGCGGCACCCAAGCCGTTGTGGTTATCATAGATTCTGCCATACTGTTGGAACTATGCTGCTGGTCGTAATAGCCTCGAGATTTGCTAGCTGTCGAAGCTGCGACCGTTTACCTACCTAGGTTAGGTAGTATTCAACCAAGGTGCCCCTCCAACTTTTTTTTTGAGTTGAGAGAGCAGGCCAAATTTTAGCGGGGCTTCCCTTATCGATTACTATCCATTATGTACCTACCCCTTGAACCAAGGCGCGCCAAACAAGCTCCTGGGTCTGACATAACTCTTAAACAGGACCAACCATCTTAGGATACGTTGCTATCTAGAGAGAAGGATATAGGTTTTCTCAAAATGGATCGCGACAACGGAAACTTTAGTCCAAAACGACGCAAGTTAGATTTCAACCCCTTGCGCTCCGACGACCGATACTCGTCCTTGCCTACTCGAAGCAACAACGCGTCTCGTTCACAGAACCGCACCCTCAACGCCACGCATTCGCGCGCTCCTACGCCTCGAGGCCAGTCGAGCTATGCAGCGACCCCCAAGCAAGAGGAATTTGACGGCCCCGAGCCTTTCGTTAGTCATGAGGATCAGCTTGCCCTAGATCGTGATTGGTATGGTGGCGATGAGACGGGCGGGCATACTTTTGGCGACGATTCGCATAACCCTTTCGGTTCCTATGACACGTCATGGGTCGAGCAGCAGCAGCGGGAGGCCCAGATGGCCGAAAAGAAGGCCGGCAGATCCATGAACGCACGTCAGCTGCAGAGGCAGAAAGACAATGACGCATGGGAGACGAATCGCATGCTAACTTCTGGTGTTGCTCAACGGCGAGGACTGGGAGAAGACTTTGACGACGATAACGAGGCCACACGTGTTCATTTGTTGGTGCATGATCTAAAGCCTCCGTTTCTGGATGGCCGCACTGTCTTTACCAAGCAGTTGGAGCCTGTCCCTGCCATTCGGGACTATCAGAGCGATATGGCCGTATTCAGTCGGAAGGGTAGTCGTGTTGTGAAGGAGCGGAGACAACAAAGGGAACGCCAACGGCAAGCGCAAGATGCTACGAATATGGCAGGCACTACGCTTGGGAATCTAATGGGCGTAAAGGAGGAGGACGGTGACAGTGCTCTACCCATCGCCGCAGAAGATGACCAGGCCAAATCTAGCAACAACAAATTCAGTGAAGTTATGAAGAAGAACGACGGAGCGAGCAACTTCAGTCAGAGCAAAACCCTAAAAGAGCAGCGAGAATTTTTGCCTGCGTTTGCAGTTCGTGAGGACTTGTTGAGAGTTATTAGGGACAATCAAGTGGTCATTGTAGTGGGCGAGACGGGCTCTGGAAAGACAACCCAGCTTACCCAATTTTTATTTGAGGACGGGTATGGGAAGCAGGGCATGATAGGGTGTACACAGCCTCGTCGAGTGGCAGCAATGAGCGTTGCGAAACGAGTGGCAGAAGAGATGGAGGTGAAACTTGGTAGCACTGTCGGCTACGCTATCCGATTCGAAGACTGCACAAGCAAGGACACTGTTATCAAGTATATGACAGACGGTGTTCTACTTCGAGAATCTCTTAATGAGAGAGATTTGGATCGCTACTCTTGCGTCATTATGGACGAAGCACATGAACGTGCTCTGAATACAGACGTGCTTCTAGGACTATTCAACAAGATCTTGCAGCGACGGAGGGACCTCAAACTAATAGTCACATCGGCCACGATGAACTCCAAAAGATTCTCTGATTTCTTCGGTGGCGCGCCGGAGTTCACAATACCTGGAAGGACTTTTCCCGTCGATATCATGTTTCACCGGTCACCAGTTGAGGATTACGTTGACCAAGCAGTCCAACAGGTCCTTTCAATACATGTGTCTATGGGCGCTGGAGATATTCTAGTGTTTATGACGGGACAAGAAGATATTGAGTGTACTTGCGAGTTGGTGCGAGAACGCTTAAATGCTCTTAATGACCCACCGGAGCTTAGCATTCTACCTATATACAGTCAAATGCCTGCAGACCTACAAGCCAAAATTTTCGACCGAGCACAGCCCGGAGTACGCAAGTGCATTGTGGCTACCAATATTGCTGAAACAAGCTTGACGGTGGATGGCATCATGTATGTTGTTGATGCCGGATACTCGAAGATGAAAGTTTATAACCCTCGAATGGGGATGGATACTCTTCAAATCACGCCTATCTCACAGGCAAATGCTGGGCAAAGAGCTGGTCGAGCTGGCAGGACTGGACCAGGCAGAGCGTTCCGACTCTTCACTGAAAAAGCTTTCAAAGACGAACTATACATACAGACGATTCCTGAGATTCAGCGAACCAACCTCAGCAATACGGTTTTGCTTCTCAAATCCTTGGGCGTCCGTGACCTTCTTGATTTTGATTTCATGGATCCACCTCCACAAGACACCATCACTACATCTATGTTCGACTTGTGGGCCCTAGGGGCTCTTGACAATCTTGGAGAATTGACGGACTTGGGGGCTAAGATGAATGCTTTCCCCATGGACCCTTCTCTAGCGAAGCTCCTAATTATGTCTGAAGAGTACGGATGCAGTGAAGAGATGGTAACCATCGTCTCGATGTTGTCTGTTCCAAATGTATTCTACCGACCGAAAGAGCGCCAAGAAGAGTCGGATGCTGCGCGAGAAAAATTCTTCGTTCCTGAATCTGACCATCTCACTTACTTACATGTCTACTCACAATGGAAGTCGAATGGGCATTCAGATGGATGGTGTACCCGCCATTTCTTGCACCCAAAATCGTTACGCCGGGCAAAGGAAATCAGAGATCAATTGCTCGACATCATGAAGATGCAGAAAATGCAAATGATCAGCTGTGGTACGGATTGGGATATAATACGCAAGTGTATCTGCTCTGGCTATTATCACCAGGCAGCCAAGGTCAAAGGCATCGGAGAGTATATTAACCTGCGCACTTCAGTCACAGTTCAGCTTCATCCCACGAGTGCACTATACGGCTTGGGATTTGTCCCAGACTATGTGGTTTACCACGAGTTGATTCTTACATCAAAAGAATATATGTCAACAGTGACCTCGGTAGATCCGCACTGGCTCGCCGAACTTGGTGGCGTGTTTTACTCGGTAAAAGAAAAGGGTTATTCTGCGCGAGAGAAACGCGTCACGGAGACTGAATTTAATAGAAAAATAGAGATCGAAGCAAAAATGGCGGAAGACAAAAGGCGGCAAGAAGAGCAACAGAAACTCGAGGAAGAAAAATCTATCAAGAAGCCAGTTGTAGAGCAGAAGAAGAAAGTCATTACATCTGGCGCAGTTAAAAAGCCAGTTTTAAAGAGAAAGGGAAGAGGATTTTGAGCCGGGATTAGGGCATATTTAGGTGCAATCATTAAAGATATATAAATATAGCTTCAATCACCAACATGCCTACCACGTTCCTCATCGATTCTTAGATGAAGTTCGGGTGATATTCATTAGCGACGTACATCGAACTGAGTTTCGCCCTCCAGCAACTCGCGATCCTCTTTATCTAGTTTCATCACGCGGGCGTGCCTCGGTCCCTGGTCAATGGCCTTGAGAAATTGCTTGATTGCCTCAGGACTACCCTGAGCTTCGCCCTCGACCTGAACCCTCAATTTAGCTTGTCAAGCCACATTTCGGTATCTACCCGATGACACACCTTTTCATTATCAGTATTCATGCACCATCCCGTGATACTCAACTTCGTGGCCTCCCTCTGGGTGAAATTACGAAAGTTGACGCCTAACCTGACGTCAGTTTGAACGTTCGAGTGGGCACTGGTCTGAAGAAGCTCGTTCATAAATGATAGGACAGACCTTGGACTCGGCCATGGACTAGGAAATAGATCTAGACCATGTTAGCTGCATCAGTGTGAATCTTGCGATATTTAGGTGCTTACCCTCTGCGACATTTTATACGGTTTTTTTTTTCTATTACATTGATGTTTAACCTCGCAGAGGTGGTAGAGTTGATGAACATGTGTATAAGACGCAGGTAGGGATGCGCTCATGCATCAATGTACACCTAGATAGGTACCTTTTAGTATACTTGATATTTAGTACAGGTACTGCTAGAGTAGTACCAGGAACTCAACAATTGCACTCTCGTTCTTTTTAAGCTTATAAGTTTCTTGTACTAGTACAGAGTACCTGCACAGAAACCAGCCTTATTCGCAGGTGTTATCTAAAAGCGGGTACGGAGTACTGCATACGCGTGGTCGAACGGGACATCCTCGGGAAATTCTTGGCATGGGTATTTAGGTAATTGATGACGGCAGAGTACAGAACCAACCTACATGACGCTTGTCATTTCCTCTTCCAATAATATACTTCTTCACCACCTATTTCAGACCATTAGAAGGACTACGCGAAACCTGTCGTAATGGATTCTACATCCCCGGTGGCAGACGCCCCGCGGCCGATAGTCTTTCGAGGCAAGAAACGCAAAACTTATCGACGGCGGCCAGGCGCCGAAGACGAAGCACCAGCCGCCCCCATCGATCCAGTCCTCGACACGCCGAACGCCACCACCCAAGCCTCGACTCCAAATCCTATTGCAACTTCCACCGATAAAGCGCAAGATGACGCGTTATCCATCAGCGAGGCGCTCCGCCTCCGAAATGCAAGGAAGTCTAGATTGCGTGGCGTCACTTTTGGCGTGGACAGTAATGCGCCAACCGGGAGCGCCGAAGGAGGAGATGACGAGCTGAGCCAGATGATCCGCGAGGAAGAGAAGAAGGCCATGGAGCTGTCGATGACGGCGTCGAACAGACGGTTCGCGCCACAGACGGGGCTGTCGGGGGAGATTGTCAACAAGCACATGTGAGTTTTGCCCCTTGGAGAAATTAGGCTCGCTCCACCACCCGTTGTGCAATGCTGATGGAGCAAGGGAGGAATACATAGAGGCCGAAATCGCCAAGAGACACTACATGGCTTCCGATGCCGGGAAATTCCGGTCATCTGATCATCCGGGCGGAAGCGCGACACATAACGAGTCGACAGTCGACAAGGGCGAAGAGAAGCACACTGCTTTAACGGGCAAGCTGCTCGAGGTAGACCTCGGTGACGAAGTCCGTAGTCGCAACGAAGCCATGACAGATCGCGCCAGGCGGAAACTGCAAGGCCTAGCGGTGGAAGACGAGGAGAGTGCGGAGCGGCCAAAGAAGGTCAGACTCGGAAGAGATGGCAAACCTTGGCGGCCGAGAAATCGGCGAAATAGCGACGATATCAAGAGAGATCAGCTGGTTGAGGAGATCCTACGAGAAAACAGATGTGAGTCTTTGCACTCTCCTCTGCAAATACCCCGAGGAGCAATAAGAGTTTTGGCTAACAGCATACTAGTGGACGTATATGAGACACCTACGCCACCACCAGGGCCGAATACTGGCGAGGACGAGGCCGCTGACGACAGAATAGCCGAGGAGTTCCGCAGAGAATTCCTAGATGCGATGGCCGAGAGACAAAGGAGGAAGAAGCCTGTGGGACCACCGACCAAACCAGGCGCTAAGAAGGAGGAAGAAGTCCTGAAGGGGCCCAAACTAGGCGGGAGTCGCAACACAAGGGCCGCCATGAGGGACTTGCTCCTGAAGAAAGAAAAGGAGAAGGAAGGAAAGAAATAAGAGTGACAAGCTTCTGACCCCATTGTCATCTCTACAGACAGGATTGACATTAGTAGCCTTTAGTATTAGGCGACGATTTTCGGGATTCGCAACGCGAAAAATTACGCGTCTGATGTCGAGCGGCATATTCTGTCACATCGCCGCATTCGTGGCCGACCTAATTGACAAGATCAGTTAGTACCTAAGTCATAACCGAAAGGCTAGTTTGATCCCTACAGTGACACATAGGTCATTAGAATGGATTACGTATAGCAACAAATTATGAGATATCCTCATCCACGGCGTAGAACTAGATTTCGTCCGAACTCTCATCACGAAGTAAAATAGACACAAAGATATTTGCGAGACTGATTTGCTGCATACATAGATCTAGAATCCAATATCCAAGCCGACTTCTGAGGATGTGGTTTTCATTTCATGGCCTTTATGCTCCTTAGAAGAACGAATACACGAAAACCAAGTCTACCAAAGTAGCCCTCGAGACTGTAGAGGCCATGAGCAATTATGAAGTATATGCTTGTAACTTGATCATATTTTAACACACATCCGCAACCTCGCCGGCCACATCTGCCGTTGGATATCTATAAGAAGATGTTCATTTTCAAAATCTAACATTGTGTGTGCATGTTTATACGCATACTACCTTAGTATGCTGTCATCGATATCCATCCGCTCGTTATCCCTGAAATTGAGAAAGGCCAAACCCATTGGCTACATGGCTCTGTTGGCGCTTTACCCTTATGACTACGAGAATGCCCATGCCCCAACTCCTGCGGCCTCGTTGCCGTGTAAGTGCTTAAATGTGACCCCGTACAATGCGGGTTTGCAAACTGCGCACAAATCGAAAACGTATATAGTGAATGCAATACCCCAAAACCCCTAACACTGTCAAGAGGCCACCATGACCGATCGAAGAAATGACTCACTTCGCAACTCCGATTAAACACCATACCCATCCCATTGTGGCAAATGAACCTGCATGCATGGAAAACGATCAATGAAGGGAGTTTGAAGAAGAAAACAGGTGTGGGTGTTAGTTACGCCGCCAATCACAAATCATCTAATGCCTATTTGTGGAAAGGCCTCCTCCATATCTCCTCCCTCAATTCTAGTGTAAAGGTCTCCAGGATCCACATGGAAATTGAGGGGAGGGGGGTTTAGGTTGGATTGTAGGTCGACGAGCTTCATAGCTCCTGTCGCGTAAATCGGTACATATCACGATTTTCTCCGGGGTATTCGTAGTTTAGAAAACGGCCTGGCACTTAAGAGGGCCTAATAAGCCTATTGTAGAAAGAGGCATATGTAGTCATGCGAGTCTCTCATGCTAGCACGATGGGTGACCACCGTCTCAGTCCTGAAGTAGAATTTTTCTGGCAGAGAAAAGCGGTCAAAAGCACAGAACTGTAAAGTTGTGTGCAGCATAGGTGGAAATGCCTCATCGGATGTCTAGTTGGAACGGCTTATATCGTCCGCCGATTGTAGCACATCGAGGACATTTCCTACGAGTTCCTTGCTCTTCCATCAGTATGTTAACGCAGTCTCGACAGAGACCACATATACACTCGGTACAAGCATATGACTCTCTTAATTTCGATGTTCTTTGACATGCTGCGCAGTAAATATGGACGTCCTGAGACGAGTAACCCGGCGAGGAATCCGATAGTCCCACAGGCCCCATATGAAAAGTATCGCCGCTTCCCCCACTTTCCACTGATGGGAACGGTTCAGGAAGTTCTTGTACAAATGACGGAGGGGTTAGTGCTTGCTGCAAGGGCGATGCCTGGTATCCCTGGAAATGTTGTTGAGGAAACGGTGGCAGAGAAGCCCTATGGATTGAAATAGGAGGAGATTGAGGCACCTGATATGTCAGATATGAAGAGTCAGGTCGTTGTTCGAGGCTTACTGGAGTTCTGTCCTCGTCAATGTCTTCGGTTGCCGAGGCTGCTGCATCAATCAGATCTTCCCAGCGTTTGCCATAGTCCACCGAGGGCTCAAGCGAATGCGCCTTGCGATCAGCGCCTCCAGGCAAAAGATGGTCATCGTTCTGTATTCGACGAAGCCAGTCAGTACCCGACCCGCGTGATTTCTGCTTCTTGTGGCCGCGCTTCGTGATAGATTGTTTTCTGGGCCGACTAGGACCTAGCGACCGCTGCAGCGGAGGCAGGGTCGAAGATCGTCCTGGCGGCGAGTTGGAGAGGATAGATGGAAGTAATTCCCGTCGCCCCAGCCCCACATTCATGGGAGGGAATGGCTCGCTAGTCAGCTCAGCGCCGTATTGTATCGGGGGCAGCTCAATTGTGCTCCGGGGAATTCTTCTCCCCTCTGTGTCAGAATGCCAGCCCTCCAGAAACCCAGTCAGCTGAGGTACGGGCACTGTTGGGGGCCAAGGAGGACGTACAATTTCCGAGTCCCATTCATTCTCAAACTTGTGCTGGCCACCTAATTGAGCTAGAGCGGCGGCAGCACTGGCGGCGGGTAGTTGCGAGCTACCCGCACGCTCGTCGAGGTGTCTCGGTGTTACGGGCGCGCTCGACTCATCGCGGAAGAATGCATGACGGTCGTGCGGGTAGCTCTTTGTCGGGTCTACGCCCGGTGGAGGTGGGCCAGCGGCGTTCTGGGCCGGTTGTCTATCCGAGGGCGGGGTATTGATCATGAGCAGGAAGCTCTCTTCCGTCGCCGGGAGCTTGGAGATATAATGCTCCGGGTGGGCTCTTCGGATGTGTTCCTGCATCGAACGATACCTCTTTTCCTATTCATCGGAAATGAAGAGCAACGTCAGCAGCCATGACGAGGAGCCTGTCGCATAATGCTCGCGCTACGTCGTAGTCGGTAGCTATGTGTGCATTGCCAATAGACAGGCGACAGGACCAGAGAGGGGACTTACGCCGATGCATCGCTTCCGACAGCTTGAGCCATCCTGGTTGCGCAATGGGCAAACAACCTCATTGTTGGCGTCGGTGATCGAGAACGAGGACGTCAAGGAAGTTCGAGGCGGCATCTTGAGCTGTTACTCAACCCCACCATGAGCTGGCTGGCTGGCTGGCTGGGTTGGAAGCAGGAAGCGGGGGGCTGTCGCAAGATTGATCGAGTAATTGCCTGATTAATACGCTGTTGTCGATAAGCCCTGAATTGGGAGCTACCTAGGTATGTAATGTAGATAGATAGGTGTTGATGGAGTACTGTACGAGCAGCTGTTATCCGATGCGAAGCTCTCTGGCATTTGACGTCGAAGTCTAAGTTAGAATCGTCTCAACCCTGCCGAGGTAGCTCCAAGCTTATTTCCAGTTGTCAGGTGCTACATGGACTGTTTCGAGAAATCCCTGGGGAGAAGCCGGCAGGTAGGCAGGTAGGTAGGTAGGTAGGTGTAGGTGTAAGTAGAGGTGGGAGGAAGTGACTGGAGACGGCGGGGTGCTCAGGTAGGTGTTCAGGTGTTCTTGGGGGAGGGGAAGGTCTGGCCTGGCTGAAAGCAGCAATGCCCGTTTGGGAGGTAGGTAGGTATTACTGGGGATCTAGCGAGTGGTGGTTGCCACAGCGCAGTCAAAGGGAGCACGGCACTACAACATCCGCTGGAGTACCTGTACCTGTGGACGTGGTACTCAATTCGGTAAAGAACTCAACTTGGAAGCTTGGGACTCGCACGCGTGGCTTTTAGTGCTAGGTACGGTAATATGAAACAGCTGTAGTCAATCAGGGCAAAGGCAAAGTCACAGCTGAAGAAATCGAAAGGCCAGGCACCTTGTCCACGGGCGACCAGATGAGATAGGCGACGACGGAATAGGGTTGCTGTAGCTTGAACAATCCCTCCAGACAGCCGCTGCAGCTCTACGATTCGAGGGAGACAAAGACAGCTTGCTTGTTCCTTTATTGGCTATCTGCCGTCATTGGAGTGAATAGCCAGCTTCCTTTCTGACTCGATCGAGGATCGACCGGGGTTTGCGCCTCGACGGTTGGTTCTTGGTTGTCTAGGTGGGGTGTCCATCCCAGCCGGCGGGAGCAGATACTTACCTAGGTAGGTACATACGCATTAAGGTACCTAAGGTAAGGGAGGTAGGTACCTAAGGTAGCGTGGAACAGGTAGCAGACGACCAGGGAGACTTGGCTACCTAAACCGATTAACGAATGCTGAGGGGACTTTGTGGCATACTTTATTAGGTATAGGTCAAGTTGGGCAGCACGAGTCTCTTTATCCAGTACCTAAACTCGGCCGGGGGCTCTAAAGCAGGTATGTAACTACCTCGAGCAGTGCTGGCACCGTCAGAGCTTTGGATCTGCTTATTTGGAATACCTATCCTACTGTATGTACAGCACACAATGAAGCCTTCTCGGGGGAAGCTCTGGATCAAAGATGTCGTGTGACGCATGGATGAGTAGAAAGCTATCTGCTACCTGCTCAAAGGAAGCTATTGTCTTACAATACAATACCGTAGGTACCTACCACCCCGCTGTCGACCTACAGTTTGGGCGTAGATTATACATGCGACAGGCGAGTTGTACGCGATAAGGACGGCGAAGAGCGGGACTGCATGACCTCACCGTGGTACTCGAGATGCATGACAGGCTGTTGCTTGCAGAAGCTTGAAAAAGAGGGGTTCCAGAAGTGGGTAATGTGATGCCGAAATCCTGGCACTCTTTTTTTAACCAGTAAATCCTGGCCGAGTTGCGAGCTCTCGGATTGGCTCCAGTAGTTGAAGCTTGGAATTGGCGGGGGAGCGGGCTATATGCGTACCTAGAAAATGAGGGTCCATCTAGCCTAGCAGAAGCCGGATCCCTGTCCGTAATAGGTCATACTTGTACATAAAGCAGAGCTTTTAATTGACTCTACTGTAAGCTCTACCGGCTAGTCTAGTTGGCTTGCTTCATACCTACATGCATACCTAACATACATAGACCTGAGCCTCTTCATGCTAGAGAAAACTAGAGCTAGGATACGTATTCTATAATAGCGGTATAATACCTACATTATGTACGTAGGGCTCACATGCAATTACATAATAAGTCAGGCAGAAGGATGCTTGTGCTTGCTTGGTTGTAAGCGCGTGGCTTGCACTACTGCTACAAAATACAGTTTTCGCTTCCCCATTTATATCGTAGCACCGTAACAACTGGCCGTAGGGATCAATGTGATTTGAATTGCCCGCACCAGTGCTGTATATAATATATTCAATACTATCTAGGCGAATATCTGTAGGTTTATAGTGTAAAGCGTGGAAAAATCATAAATTACTCAGTGGTGTAGCCCAATTGCCAATTTTCAATTGAGAACGATAGCTGATGGTAGGTATGTACAAGAGTCGAAAGCTGCCCAGGTAGCTTTCTTACTTGAGCATAAAAAGCAACAGCTGTCGACCTTACCCATGCAGTGTTGCTTGGAGGTAGTCAGAGGTTGCCTCCTCCTAGCTCAATTATTGCTTTGCTGCAGCTTCCCCTGCTTGCCTTATCTTGCATTGTCACAAGTTGTCAGCTTCCTAGACTAGCACCTATATACACAGATACAGATACCTACATGTATATCGCTTTACCTACTTGGCTACATGCAGACAGCACCTAAACCGCCTTACTTACTGTAGGTAAACACTTGCATTGCTAAGGCGTCGCATCCCAAGTCTCCCAAGTTCTTGCGCTTCTATATCTCCATTTTTATTTTTATTTTTGCGCCTTTATTTTAGTACCCACGAGACAATGAAAGAGACCCTTCCTGGCCCAGAATACTGAAACTACCTACAAGTATCTAACTACATGTAGGTAGCTCCTAGGCTGAAAATATGGGGAAGACATGCTCCCTAGGTTGAGTACTTACCTGTAGATAGCTCAAATCTTCAAAGATCCACAGGTACCTACTCGCGCAGAGTTAGGTAAGTACCTACCTGAGCGTGGAGCCAGTATGTTAGGTAACCTGCAAAATGACCACTTGACCTATGTACTTGCGAATTGGTGGGGTTGTTACCAAGATAGAAGTAGCACTCAAGAAGGCATAGTTTAGTTTGGGTCATTGGTCTACGCAGTAGAGACGGCAGTTTGCCTGGAATATTGGACCAATACTTTGGACTGTATCGAAAAAGTTTTTCAACCAACAACAGTCTTCTATCTACCCCCGCAAAATCTATATAGAAACGATATCCGATTTAAGTTTCCCCATTGGCGTATTCACGAAACATGCTCTAGATATTTAAAGTCGTGCGTACTGCATACCATTACAATCAAATCGGGAGTACAAAGAATTTGCTACAAATTTGTTCAATAGTCGATGTAACAGAAGTTTTGCGAGTCGGGAGTATTGCATAGATCAATTATTGACACAGCTCTTGTCATCCCTGGAGACGCTCCGAGTCTATGTATGTACTGGAACTCTAGATATCGTATGGGGGACCTTGAGGGGGGGAAATCCTAGAATTAAGCTGTCCAACTTCAACTAAGTCTACATAAGCATTAGACTTCAAATTGAAGTTGTTTTGCTGGTAGTTGTGACTGGATTATATTATCACCATGTGCGCTACTGAGGGGCTTCATAGCTTTATTGATATTGGTCTGAAATATAGGTAGTAATATGCAAAGACATTTGGTACTATAAGAACTATTCGCGGAGTTAACATACGCTAAGGTCTTGACGAGCAGGACGCAGCCAACAAAACTGGTATAACAACTAGTCTATGTTCATAGGGACTTTCTATAGTAGAGGCCTGATAGCTGCTGCTGTAGGAATATCCCGATCTATGTCTCCTCCATTATCTTTCTTGGTTTATGTTTGTCGCGATATAAGTCAATAGTGAAGAGCCAGGTCATAATGAGATCGTTTCAATTGGTCTGGTTGGTTATTCTAATACAAAATACCACCATTCATGACAAGTGTTATTCCTACACACGAAATCCTGAACGCCTCTTGACTCCTAACATAGTGTAGTCTAGCGTCAGTACCCCTTCTTTTATAAGAGCCTTTCCTGGAGGAATTCCGACTTCCCCATGTTGTAGCGCCCTCGTCGTATTTATATCAACCGCCTTGGGTATGGATATATTAAGCAAGATAGCTCCTCCAGCCCCAGTACACTGCGGCGACAGTCCCTAGTACCATCGCCCATCTCTTTAGACCTGTGCGAATTTCGCTTCTAAAAATCTCCTCCATAGCTTTAGAGTCGTTAGAGCGTGGGAAATCGATGCCCTTTGGCACCTCACAGCCAAGTGCCTTGCACTGTAAAATTCAAGTCAGCTCCCGCCATCTCGAGTGTTGGAAGTGTTTCTGAAGCATGAAAAGTTTCTAAGACACCCACACGAGGGTGTCCGTGGCTCCAGAAATGTCTAGAATAGGGAAACAAGAATAATTTTAGGAATTGCTCACCAAGGGTTCCCAGCCGTCTCTAACATCAAAGAATACAAGCTTCTCTGGGGGCACGTGCTCCTTAAGGAATGCAAGATGTCTCTCCCACACTTGGCCCTCTTGTGCACCGCCTGCCGCCCTTCTTGACGGGAATACCTCGCCCCAGCGGCCATCGCGCATCGCAGACGTCCAAGTACTAAAGTGACGCATCTAGGGAAATCAAAAGTTAGCAGACGCTTCCTCATGGAGCGAAGCGGGGACGTCTCGTTACAACAAGAAAAGAGCTACTGCTGTCGACATCTCACAACATGGGCCAATAATTGGATGTAATAAATTATCTTACCGGATTGTTGAACATTAGCACGAAACCAAAGAACCAAACTTGGGCGTTGCTAGCTGTCTTGTCGAGCGACTCGGCCCATTTGTCCGAATCTCGGACCGTGCAGATGACCTTGGCATCCGGGTATAGCCTCATCAACTCGGGGACAAAGACACAAGCCGGTGTGTCCGTGACTGCCACATAGCCGTCCATAAGTTGCGACAACTCCTTCATTACGAATGCATCGTCTTCAGCGCTGCGGATTGGCGTGTGCTTTAATATCCTCGTCCAGGTTTTGATGTTGTAGCTCTCGCCCTTGCTAATTTGCGTGCCGCAATGATGTACGGGGCCGTCGAGGAGGATCGAAAGGGCTTGGCTGAACGATGTCGTCCCAGTCCGGGGTAGCCCGGCTCCGATAACCTGAAGTGTCTTCCCGGGCTGGGGTCTAGACGCTTCTTGACCCATATTTGCGGTATTGAAAAGAGAGTTGCTCGATATATCAGACTTGGAAGAGGACGTATCGAGTGTTGAGGTGAGTTGGTCTCTAGGCGTGGCTAGTTCGAGTCGTTAGAAGCGTCGCTGAAAATAGAAGATCTTTTGGGACCAGTCTAACATACAATCATTGAATAAGCAGGGCAGATAGCAAGACTTTATAGGATTCTATGTATGGCATATTCATAAATATGCAGATAAGCTCTCTTACTAAAGCTCTAACACCGTAGGATATGGATGTGTGTGTTCTGATTACGCAAAGTCACTTGAAGCGACTTCGCTCCCTTGCAAAACAGATAGACCCCAGCACAGATAAGTATGTATATGGAATAATACATTACACAAACTTCATGTTGTCATCCCTGCCCCCAAAGTTGTCATTGGACAAGCGGATTCCGTATAGTCTAGAGTGCCAAGCGTAAGCACAGATGCATGAAGTGCCGAACTACTGTACTAATATCTTGACCTTCTGTTTTCACTAAGGAATCGAGCCACTAGCATAGATAAAAGGGCTCTCTTGCCGCCTGCTGTGACATTCGAAACGTGTTTCATGTAACCTGCTTTGATTATGTAGATTTACTGTAACCTGTGTTAGTATCTACAATACGTTGATATGACTAAGTATGTCCGCTTTACTTAGACTCCTTTTGAGATGTACTCGAAAGCTTGCAGAGGTCGCAGAATCCTTATGAGCTTACTCAGTACCGTGGTAATTCTCAATTGGTAAAACCGACGAAGGATCAGACAAGGAACGTCATGCTTCCAAGGCGGGCGGGCCGTAGGGCACTGCCGCGAAAGACTACCATAAAATCCATTAAGAGGCACCTTAGCGTGGCGCAATTTAAGTATTAGTACACTGTGCCATCAAAGAAGGTCGAGTCTACGCTCAAGCCATCGGGCATGAGTTAACTGATCGATAGTGCATCGTTTTCATCTTCGTAGCCTGTGTTATATCGTCCCTCATTGTTATTATAAAATAGGAGTCTCCTCGGCAATGGGTAGAGGTGCAAATAAAGCTCCGTAATAAAGGCTATTATCCTATCCACCTATGGGGTATTTGAGAAAAAAAACCCCCGTTGCAAGATGCAGTGATCGACAGCTGCTGTTTTAAGCCCCTAACTGATCGACAACGTTAGTGTACGAGCGTCATGTTTGTGCTATTCTTCGTCTGCGCTAAATGAATTGCTAATACGTTAATTGAATTCGGTATTACACTAGACGGGCATTGAGTCTGGGCACGTTTTCCCTTGCCGTAAAGCGTTTTCTAGGAGTTGGGCGTATCGACGTACCTAATCTGCTCGTACTTGGATTGGTGGATATATGGATATACGGGACCGACATATTGAGTATCTAGCTATGTACATAATACTTTAGATAGGTTTACGACGTTTTAGAGAAGGGAATGGTTTTTTAAGCAGATTGCTAGTTTAACTTCTTGCGTGTCTACAGTAGAAATGAGTATTTAATGAACAAACATATAGTGCTGATAAGTTCAATGAAATATTCTGCGTAAACAATGTTTATCATGCCCTGGAAGATCATCAACCATTTGTATTAGCATATTGTGGTATATAATGTCATTGTGATTACAGTACATACCTACTGTACCATACCACCAGTTTTAATAGAGGATGGGTAGGTATCGCGATTTTCGGCTTATCCTATGTAAGAGGTGCGTACGGAATTGCTCACCTTGTGTTAAGGTTTAGCAACTATGCTGTGATATTGTTGTCAGATTGCAACATTTGATGAGTGGCGCACTATGATAGATTTGTCAATTCATTGGCGTTAGTACGCTATTAGATTAGGCCAATACGCTAATACGTGACCTCTTAGTACTTACGAAATCAGCCCGTACGGCGTAGACTTTAATTCTGAAAAAAAGCCATCTATCTATCTAGACAAGTTGACCCGGGCGGAGGGAGACATAATTAATGCCTCGGGATATCGCGTGGCCGACATGCACGATCCTATACTTTATGAGAAGGGTAGAATCTGGTACAGTGTCCGTAGTAGAACTTGCTATTTGACACATGAGCAACAGTTTGCATCATTTCAAACTAACACTGAATCTATTTGAATAATCGAATAGGTAGACGTTAAAGTAACGTTTATGGCTTAGATAATAAACAATAGATTTGTTACTATTTGACTCAGTGCCTGTGATTATGTTCAAGTTGTTACATGGCAATGCTTATATCCCTTTAAGTATGAGTATGCATATAACAGGTACTCTAATCGGATTAGAATATAATGCTTAAATAATATTTAACTAATGTATGCATATTATGTAACTACCTACCTACCTACATACAAAGTACCTGTCTAGGTACTACCTAGACTATCAAAATAGGCTCGGGCAGATCGGGGTAAGAGCATGCCCGAGTCGGTGGGATGCTAGCCGATGTGCAGGGCAGATGCCAATACCTTGGTACGAAACCAACTCCTAGCCGTCGCTCTACACAGACGACTTTACTGATTGCTCCTATTTTCTTAGAACTTAGTTTCGTGTCAGGCTACAATTTTGAATACAACGCAGCTCATGCAATGTCGTCGCCTATGGCTTCATTTTACCGCGTAAAACTAAGATATTCAAAGAAGCTAGAGCTATTATCTTTGTGGCCATCATGAATTCAAGCCGGACTACATACCCAGACTCCGGAACTCATGCATTGGCGTGCTGCATACTTGGTCCGGAGGTGCTCAATCAGGTACTTCGGGTGGGAATACGAGTTATGAGTTATATGTCTCGGACGTAGAGTCGATATAGTGCACGCTGTAGCGAGCTGACAAGGTGTTAAGTATCGGGCTGAATTATAGCATGATGCACTGGTCATTTTAGTTCATGCACTCAGTAACCTGATTCGTTAGACAACATCATGAAATCATTTATTGTCTGTATACCTATCTGAGGATATCGTACGTGTTAGGCGTACACTTTTTCAGCTAAGTAAGTGTACATAGGCAAAGGCGCATGCGCTTAATGGTATAACCATTTTCAGTCTAGGGTAAGTACACGGTAGTGCATCTCAAGCTCCATCCCATTACCAAATATGCTACAATAGGTAGGTTACGTACCTAGGGTATACTTGCCAAGGTGATATTACTGGACCGGGCGATCCGTAGGGTCGAGACCGGTATGTACTGCGACCTGCCGGCATCATTTGTGGCTTACTTGTACATCTCGTTTCCACTTGCCGTCTTTTGTCGAGTGGTGACACGGGTACCAAGATCCTCACCCGTTCCAGCTACATGGGTTGATCGTTGAGGTAGGTATTAAGTATCTAAAGCAGCAAGAAGAAGGAGGAGAGGACAGACATACATGAGAAAGCAAACTGCCTATTATATAGATATTCTACGTATTCTCTATCAGGATTAGGTAGGTACTATGTAGGTAGCATGTGTTCACTCATTATGTTTGCTTTATCCAATCTATCTCTGTAATTGAACCCAAGTATACTCACACCTCTTCCTGCTACAGTAATACCATTTCTTTCCCCGTTGTGACGACGCGTACTCTCCCACCCTACTACCTAGTAACACGCAAGTAATATGTAAAGGATGGAGGATGAAGGATGGTAGTAATGGTGGTGGTGGTGTTGGACAAACAAGCCTAGATAGGACATTGACTCTCCGACCACTCATCTGAGCGAGCTGGCTGTGTCTTATGTCTTATTTATCATCTTACCTGCTATATATGTCCGTGTGCGCATTCGGCTGATCAGCCGCTGCCGACTGTTTCAATCCCGCCATTGTTTCTTTTCTCGTCCGCGGCGAAACCCGCATTCGACCCCGTCACTGACCTTGTTTCTATAAACTCTCCCCCTCCATGCTCCATGCTCCATGCTCCATGCTCCATGCTCCATGTCTCTGAAGTAAGATGACCCCTCCTCCCACACCACATCCCTAGATCCCCAGATCCCCCACACCCTCCCCGACTGTTCTCGTCAACGAGCCTCCCGTATACCGACCAGATGACTCCCCGCCACACTCTGCGTCTCACGGGGACACTCGCTCAAATACTCCCGTCATCGGGACACCAGACTGATCATCATCAATCATGGCGTTGACACTGAAGCACCTCAACTCCGACGCCTCTTTTCTGCTCTCCTTCGAGCCAGTCATACCCGAATCCCTAGCGGACTCGGTGACCCCACGTCCGTATACCGTTCTGCTGGATCCGTGGATCACCGGCCCGTCGACCATATTCCATCCCCGTCTCTCCATCACTTCACATAAGTATCCCGCCTGCATCTCATCGCTTGCGGAATTAACGCCGCCTCCCGATCTCGTCATCATCAGCCATCACAAGCCCGACCACTGCCATGAGGCTACATTGCGCCAGTTGCCCGCGAACGGGAAGACGCTGATTCTTGCTGAGCCCGCATCCGCACGCCTCATCAGGAGCTGGAAACACTTCGACAAGAAGAATATCCGCGCCATCCCGCGATGGGAAGACCCGCGGGTAACGGGCAAGGAGTCCGTGGTACGAATTCCAGTTCCAGCTCTGCAACCAGGTAGCGGTCGGGAGGGTGAAATCACCGTCGCCTTTATTCCCCAAAAGCGTGATCTTGCCGGTCTACATGGCGCCATCGGTATTACATATAAAGCACCGACTGCGCATGACCCAACCAACCAAGTATCCCTAGTCAAGGTCCTCACGCCTCCTTCGACGCCACCAGAATCGCATGTGCCGACATCTAACGGCGCCGCAATAAAGCCACCCGTCAAGGCACCGGTGGGAGACACGTTCCTACTACCCCCAACGCCGCCTGTCTCCCCCATCACGCCCATCTCGCCGAGCTCTTTGCGATCCATCCGCTCTGCTTCTACACTGATTGCATCACCAACACTATCTCTTTATAACCCCAGCTTCCGCCCATCAACCTCTTCTCATAACGAAAAGGCCTTACCACCTAGCGCCTTTAGTCTCAGCCGGCCAATCTCGTTGATTTTCTCTCCTCATGGGATACAGTACAACTGTCTTGCACATTACGCGACATCCCACCTTGTCGCCGAGGCAGCGTTACCGCTGACGGCACTTCTTCATTGCATGGACAGCATCAGCAATCCCTGGTGGCTCGGCGGAAATATCTGCGCCGGCGTGCCATTTGGCGCCGAGATCGCCTCGAAGCTGGGGGCGCGGCTGTGGATAAGCGCACACGATGGGGAGAAAGACGTCCGGGGGCTGGCAACAGCACTGCTTAAGACTTACCGGTGGAACGATGAAGAGATCGAAAGCGTTCTCGATTCTCGAGCCAGTGGTGTTTCCGGAAATGATCACAAAACAGGCCAGGACAGCGCTGAGGACAAACCCAAAGGAGCGCGAAAGTCTAATACTGAAATCCTGCGCCTAAAATGCGGCGAAGAGATTCTCGTCTCCGGAACAGGACAGTTGTGGCGCACCACTGCTTCCGATGGTGATATCCAATCGACTCCGAACCTCGCCAAGGCAATCGGCGTTCCTCCACCGCCGACAATTATGGCAGCGCCAACTGGGCTTAAGCAGAAAGGACAGAAAGGAAAGCACAGCAAAAAAACGCCGGAGATGCCAGTGCTACCCAAAGTCCAGGATGGCATGTCACCGAAGAAGCTCGCGATCTATAAGGCTTTGAAGACCATGGACTTGATCAGGCCATCGCCGAGGCTGGTTTTAGAGCAACATGTCACGAGCAACCTAGCCTCTACTTTGCAAGACCCAAAAGTTTTGCCTATTCAGAGTTTGGCCGAAATCAAAACCGAAAAGGCCGCAGAGGTCTCGGTGGTTGACGGCACCGTACCCAAGAGCGATCCAAGTGATGCGGCGTTGTCGACGAGGTTGGAGATACCTACTTAGTTATGGGACATCATGGAGTGATAAAAGCCAGCACAACTACCGCCTTCGGTCAGAAATTTGGACGCTCTTTCATCTTCATTTTTCTTTGTTCTTATGTCCAATCATGGAGAAACCTGGGCAGTGAGACATTAGCACAATCCACACACACGGCGTAGTTACACATGGCAAGGGGCGACAAAGGGAAATCAATGGGCACAGTTTACTTATACCAATCGCAGACGGCACAGAAAAGGAGTTGGGGTTTATGTTTGGTGGCTTGTATTTACAGCCACTACGTTCTTTTGGGCGTTCGGGGCGTATACAACCAAGTGGATAGAAACTTGATGAATAACTGGATGTTTCTTTACGGCAAGCAACAAGAATAGATTATGTGTGACTGTCCCACTCACAGTATTCATGGACACAAATAGCTACTTGCATACTACAGTAGTTGTTAAGGGCAAAATGGAAATCATATTCCAAGCACCATGAAATACCTTCCCACACGTGCGCCAGGGATGGCCGTAAGACTTGATAAACCTTTGCTTCCTTCCAAACCCATATGGGTATTGATCTAGCTAATCTGAAAGCCTATCCTGCTCGACAGGAATATGAATCTAGTATGGATGCGCTCACAATCTTATGAGTCCTCTCTATCGTATGTCATTCCTACTTGTCTTATTTGTTCATTATCATCATCCTCCCTTGAAGATGGCGGGTATCTATAGCGGTATCTCGGCGTATTCCAGATCCTAAGGCAGGCTTTCCAGTTCGTCATAAACGCGCAACCCTCAGTGGTGTCCTGACCACCATAATTGCAAATCCAAAATCCAAACCTGATTGATCCCTGAACTCTCTAAGTACGGCTGTCTGAGTGCAATCGTCTTGAGAACCAAGTTTCGTTCTAGAGGTAGTAGAGCAACCAGGCTCGTGGACGGGACCATGTTTACTTGAGCTGCTTTAGGATCTCGGTAAGGAAGTCCTCAAACCCTAACGTGATATAGCCGTCGCGATCGTCATCGTACTTCTTGAAAACATCGGTCATGCGCTTGAGGCTGATGCACGCCTGAACGAAGAGATCGAAGCTCATGACGCCCTCGCCGCGCTTGTCGTAGGTGTGGAACAACAGCTCTACAAAACCGGGGCTTAGGCGGTAGCGAAAGGCTACAAGTGCGTTGGTGAATTCGTCGAGGCTGATATTTCCGGAACGATCAGCGTCGAACCTGTCGAATAGTGTCCTCCATGAGGCGAGGAAGGACCACAACCCGCAGAACTCATCAAACCCGATTGTACCTGATCGGTCACTGTCGAACATTCTAATCATCATCCGCACCGTCTGTGGGTCGAAAGCTGTCCAGTCACCGTTGACTAGCGCCGCCGAGAGTTCGCGCTCCGAGAGCTGTCCCGTGCCTGTTGTAGGTGGTCACCATAGTTAGCGCTGGATGATACTACATGGTCTTCTAAGATCTGATAAGAGGCTACGTGTATCCGTTGGCCCGGGTGGTCGCATGTGCATAGGCGAGCTACCGAGGCCATTCTATATAGATAGACTCGATATGTCTCGTCCTGCGCGCACCCCTCATTGTGTGCAGATGATATGCTTGATATATCATCCGGCGCATGTACCCGCGAGAAGCAGCTAGACAGTGAGGGGGGACATGTCTACAATAGACACCAAACTTACCATCTTTATCTACGGCACGAAACAACGGCAAGAGGCTAGGATCGGCGCCGTTATCTTGGGCTACGGGCGAAGGCGGGGGTCTGTTCGAAGCAGGTGGCCGGTTGTGCGCCAATGGGCGCTGGCCAGTAGCCTGGGGCGGCGGCGACATTGGCGAGTGCGACATGGAGCTGTAATGTGACTGGGACTGGGGCCGATAACTCGACTCTTGCCTTCGGCTCGGATAAGTCTCGTGGCGGGAGGGCCCTGGGACTGGAACTGGGGGCTGCGGTTTGGAATGATAGTGCGAGGGCGCAGGTCTGGAGCTGCCTTTCTGTAGATTGGGGAGTTTAAGTGTCAGCTGTGTCGCGTGAAGAACTTGAGCTAAAATTGCTTTACGACAAGGTGTAGGGTGTAGATATAAGATGTAATAAATGCCGTTACTGCTGCGGATGTTGCTGAGGAAAGGGAATGAATGAAGTTTGCTTCCAAAGCACACGCACCTGTTCCGGCTCTGCGAACCTGCCGAGAGAGATGTTTGTTAGCCTAGTGTTTGATCACCAACATGCATTCTCTCTTGTTTGGCATGAAAGAGGGGATGGCACTACCAGTACCTATGGCCTATGGCGTAGGTATGGTGTTGGTGGGGTCATGAGATTCCCATCTAGTAGGTATTGGGACTCACCTTGGCAGTTCATCCGGGTTGTATGACCGATTGTACGCCATCTTAGTTCTTAGTTAGGTCTGTTCTGTTCTCTGCTGCTTTCCTCGATAGAAGACAAGACAGGAAAAGAAGTACGCGGAAGCAAGCTCAAGCTGCAATTATCAACAGACGAACAAAGCGGTCGCTGGTCAGGGTTTAGTCAGGTGGGCGCAAAGAAAAAGAGATTGATCGTTCTGCTTATCATGGCTCGTGTGTAGAGAGTTTGATGAGGAGGGATGTGTTGTTTTATTATTGTGAGAGAGGGGTCAGCTGCATGACCGGGACCTTCCTCCTACTGCATGCAGGTAAGTAGGCAGGTATACCTACTTAGGGCATCTGATAGAGAGGACTGCTCGGCGAACAGCATGCCGCTAGCCGTCGTAGCGTAGCAGTTCTGCTGAGCAGGTGCGATACAGGAGACTGTACTCTGTAAACCTAAATTTTAAATTTACCTCACTTAGGTAGCGTACTCACTCCCGGGTACCTGACCTACCTACACAGTACCTATTCTACATGGTTCAACCTTTCATTCTCAGCTGGTAGAGGTGTCCGCAGCCCTACCAGATAACTGCTATTTGTCGACAATTAAGAGAGCCTTAATCAATAGCCATAACAGGCAGACATTATTCCAGCCAATCTTACTTGGTGTTAATGGTCTGAATCATCAGAACATACTGTACTGGCAATGGCCAACGCCACGATGATATGACGAGTAGGTACCTATGGCAGTGCCAAAAAACTTCATAGGTCGAGTAATCTAAAACGATGACCGAGCACCACGGACCACCTGCAGCCTGGAAGGGGTAGATTGGGGCGATGCCCTAACCGTTAACGCGTTGGGCAGAGAAGAAAAAGAAAGATGAGCTGAAGTCGACCTTAGTGCTCGCTACTTGCGCATACACAGGTAGATAAAAAGCTATGGCGCCTTACAAGGTTGACTACTATCTAGCTGGGGCTGTGTGTAGCTGAAGTCTTAATCGAGTCTATATAGACGATTGTCTAATCTGTTGTTCAAACAAGAGCGGTTAGCTCCCTGCGATTCGATAGCATGTTCGATAACATGCAGGTAAACGAATGGAGTGCGCATAGGGGAATGGAGTAAACGATGGAGTAAATGGAGTTCGGCATAAAAGTGGTCGTCTAGATCCGCAAAAACACCGACCAAAGCCCCCATGCAGGATGCATCCAAGATGACCAAGACGAGATTCGGGCGTCGCGGCTGGGCTGAGCGCATCTCTTGGCTTGGCTTCGCCTCAGCACCCCGCGAGCCTATCTATGTGCTCTATGCGCAATCCCCGTCGGTATAAAAAGAGCCTCATCCCGTGCTTAGTCGTACCTGTTCTACGCACCAGTGGAGTCTAGTACAGTCTATCTAGTACCTATCTCCATGTGGCAAGACCCGGACCAACTGCTCACCTAATGACATGAATCGTGAATCTTTACACGTACTTGTACAGTACAGAATGCCTTCGCCACGTGAGCCTTAGGCAGCCGTCGAAGACGCATGATAGGTAACGGTCCTGCTGCAAGTCATGGGAACCAAATCCCGGCAATGGCGGTATGGGACCCGAAATCCGGAGACGGCAGCACCCCCGTCCTCTCACCGTTGGTTGGGCGGTGACGTGATGCTTTACCGATGACCCAAATAAGCGTGCGGTAATGTGATTAGTATGCACGGCCGTCCCGCCGAGTTAAATCTCTTGGCACTGGGACATATCAAGGTACTGTAACCTAACGGTATGTATTACTAATTGGGCATCTAAGTAAGTCACTCGAAGCCAAATGTGTCACATGCAGTTTCCGGGCCGGCAAATCACTTTTTTTTGTATCTTACTCACAAGTTCAGAATAATATTATCTATAATAGACGATTTACCATGGCAGAGACCAATGGTGTTGTGGTGGACGCCACAGGCCACCTATCCACATCGCCGGATGAAGAGTTTTGGATATTCGGCTATGGGTATATAGGACCACAACCGGCAACCATTTCCCGCTCGGTATTGCTGACCCATGTACAGAAGCTTGATATGGAAGCCTCCGCCACATTACGGTGAGCTAGGTTCCCTCGTCGCGCAGCCAAAGGCAAGAGGACTAATATAACGGCCATGGATCATAGATAGACGGATTCCAGGCTGGGTTACGGGCTATGTGAGACGGTTCTGGCAAGTAAGGCATCACCTTCTCTGGTTTGTTTTGCTCATTTAAAAGATGCAATGATGCTAATATCCATCTCAGGCAAGGTATATATCCATCTATCTACTCTTCTATTGAGGAACACGTCGACTTCTGTTTTACCAAACTATATATATATTACCCATAAGTTGACACAACCCACTAGTCAAGACCACCGTGGGACACCCACAGCCCCTGGGCGCGTCGTGACTCTCATCGAGCGTTCGTTCTGGGCCTCTCTGGCCGACGCGCACGACAGCGCGCCGGAGAAGGTTTGGGGGACAGCATACCGCATCAAGGCAGAGCACGTAGCCGAGGTGTCTCAATACCTAGACATCCGCGAAATCAACGGATACACGATCCACTATACGCCGTTCCACCCGGCCGACGGGTCGGCGCCCATCCGTACCCTCGTGTATATTGGGACGCCGGATAACGACCAGTTCGTCGGCCCGCAGGACCCGCAGGCCCTGGCCGAGCACATCCAGCGCAGCGAGGGCCCGAGCGGCCTCAACCGCGACTATCTCCTCGGACTTGAGACGGCGCTCGACGAGCTCAGCCCCGACAGCGGGGATGCGCACGTTACGGACCTCTCAGACCGCCTACGCGAAATCGAGAGCCGGATCAAGAGCGGCGAGACCAAGGCCGAGGTTAACGCCCTCCCGAAGCACGTGTCGCATGAGTTCGCGAAAGTGAGCAGTGTAGATGAACAAGAGGAGACCGAGAAGGCCTAACTGGCGAGATTAGACGAGATACATCTACTGGCCTATAGACGAAGACTGAAGACAGCATAACACGTAAGACGGGCATAGAGGAGTGCTCCTGCGGTTTTTTTTTCTTCATAAAGGGTGGATTCTCAGGGGTGACTAGATGCTATATCCATATCTCTCCCCAACGTATTTTTCGGTGCTGTATTCTGTTAAGTCCAGTTGAAACTAATACCTCTCTCCAAAATACGTCGAATCTGAACCCTTGACCCTTCAGGTATGACCTCTCGGGTCTCTCGGGTCTCCCAAGGCCTTGCCTTCTCCTAGTTTTGAAATTCGTTAAAAGATCGTGTGCATGAGTGTCATGATAAAACAGTAAAGAAGAAGAAAAAAACATTCGATAACGAACGTAAGCAGCACTTTAAGATTGGATTCCCTGCCTGCGTGCTTTAGATGTAGCAAACGGAGCAGAAAAACCAAGCATCTGGTGCTGTGAAAGAATGTTGGTAGAAGAATAGCAGGTTGCTATCTGTACCTATGTTTAGTTTAGGGGTAAGTTGATGGGGCTCCGGTTGGGTATACGAGGGTTAAATAACACCCGAAATTCGATCTCTTATTCACCAAAGCCGATGCACCACGGCTAAGTCTTCTCTGACTTGAGGCCACTAGGGCTCGCCCCTGATGTCCTCTCGTCCTTTGGCAGGATCCGTAAGTGGAAGTTAATATCGGGGTGGGCCTTGAGGCTGATGGCCGCCCTGCTGGTCTACATATCCGTATGGCGCGGGCACACCGTAACCTAGACAGGGTTGTTAACAATGATCTGATGCTGGGAGGGGTATGTAGATGCAGGGGATGCGGCTCTTACCCTGTGCCGGCTGTGTGCCGTAGGCGATTGGTTGTGCTGGATAGCCTCCCCTTCCGTAAGACGGTTGTGGGTACATCGCCGCCGCGTTTGGCATTCCATAGGCCATGTACATTTGTGGCTGCTGCACATGCCCTCCTTGGCCTGTATATGCTCCATTTCCTCGGCCATAGCTGTTCTTTGGTCCAGTATCCGAGGCCTTGTCGACGCGGATTTCTCGGCCGTCAAATCTATCGTAATTCATAACGTATTAGACAAGAACGTACTTGTAGGGGGAGTTTACCTACTCGACGTTATTCATGTTAGCAATGGCCCTGTCGGCGTCGGCTACAGTCGTGTATCGAACAAAACCAAACCCGCGGCTTCGGCCAGTATCTCGATCCTTTACAACAACCTATTGTCATACAATCCAATCAGCTTGACTACCATATAGCAGTAGCCTAGACGTAAAGCCTTCCACAAAAAAGGAACCGAGGGAAACCTACCGCCTCCTCGACCTGACCGAATTCCTCGAACTTCTGTCTTAACGTCGTCTCCTCGGTGTGCCATGCAAGGCCCCTAAATATATGATATAAGCACAACTTGGCACATAGGATTCAGCCAAGGTCATGTATTCGTACCCAATAAATAACTTCGACATGTTTATTAGAAAAATAATATCGCGCCCAATAATCTATAAACAAAATGCTTAGTTACTTCGCCACAAGGGAAAGGGACATAAGTATAGTAAAGATGACTAGAAGAAGTCGCTACCTAAGCCCACAGCTCTCGAGGTAATTATATCGGTAGTTACACTTGGGTATATGTAAGGAAAATATGAGCGAGTTACTTACAACTAAGTAAATTTCTAAATGACTCGAGGCTACCTGTTTAGAACGAAGTTCTCTTGACTTGATGTGTAGTCGGAGGAAGGTCAGATAGCTGTGTAGAATCGTAGAAGGTTCTTTTGAATAATGGTCTTGTCGTCTCTAATGCACAATAGGTCTCAATAAAGTTTAGAAAAGAGGGGAATACGTCGGTATATATGGCTACTTTGCCGAGTAAGGTGTAGTACGCTGCAAGCAAGGGGATGGAATCCAGGGACGAGGGGTAGGTAGCGATTCCCAGGGACTAGAGGATATTCGTAGAT
This sequence comes from Nemania diffusa, assembly GCA_038501195.1. Taxonomy (NCBI): domain Eukaryota; kingdom Fungi; phylum Ascomycota; class Sordariomycetes; order Xylariales; family Xylariaceae; genus Nemania; species Nemania diffusa. Next base: position 4,337,838 of record JBBPUQ010000002.1, read on the forward strand.
AAGATGGAGGCGCATGAGGACGATCAATAGCTTCAACCCGTCCGATTTATAGCTCGTATCCCCAGTAGTATACGATGCGGCATACGATGCGCAGCAGGACCTTCGAACCCTTCGGTTCAACCTTCTCTCGTGGATAGAGAAGAATGATTAGTCGCTGACGTTGTCTGAAGACGTACTTGGGTGTGCCAGCAGGGCTGTTCCCAAACAACCATCAGACGTATGAGATCCAAATGGCTTTTAGATGCTCGAAATTAAAAGAAGGAGACGATGTTCGAAACGGCACATCTAAATGCCAAGGTCTCTTACGAGGCACACTAAGAAGGAGTAGTAGTAGCTATGTCTCCTAGCGATGGGCCGAATCGTCAAGAATTAGCGACCTGAGTACCTAATCTAGTGCCGGGACGTAGGAGCAAGGGACACGATGGGTCGCTAGATAGCTACATGTACAAGTTTGTCACTACACAAGATGCTGCTCCACAGATTCTGTGCTGTGAGGTTGCCAGGATCTTTGGTTTGGATGCTTGATATCTACTGTGAGGCTAACATAGTTTCGCAATCCCTGCTGAAATCGTGAAGATCATCAAGTTAGCCTTCATGCTCGTTACCTGGGTAGTTCGCCTGTTATTGAATGTGTTCATCTTAGCTATCGTCTGCCCAAGTGTGGTTGCCGACGAAGCACATATTCTGCTCGAGTATCAAGGCATGATCAGCGAGTCTTTTGCCGGCAATGCCAACCATGTATCCAAGTGGTGGGGACGGTTTCTTGAGAAGTATGATTGACTAGCCCCAACCACACGTCACTTTGAGAGGCGATGATTGATAGCCAACTTGCTGGGCTATGACACCAGAGATGCTGCCGTGGTACTTCACAACGAGCCCTTGCTTGCCTAGGCTTTCAAGTGGTTTCAATACATGCATAACACCATGATTAGCAATTGCCAAGAAAGGTAAGGCTAGTTTACAAGGTAACAATGCCTGGTTTCTAATCCTAGTCCTAGTCGTGATCTGTGTTAAGTTCCACCCCCCTCACTGTCTATTCTTGATCGAGTTAGATGATAGACTTTTAGAAGTAACATAAGGCGGCCGTACATCTACAAGCACTAGGGGCAACTAGACTGCCCTACTAGTGAGATATAGTCAAATCAGTGGGCACACAATGGGTCAAGGCCCAAGAGTGGACCAAGAATAAGATGCTATGCTTAGACGTCCTGAATAGAGTGCGAAACAGAGGCGGGGGAGAGATGAAGCTTGAGTAGCCCGAACGAGTAGATTGCCAGTCGCGGACTAATGCGAAACAGCCATGTCAAGCCTGACTCGATATAGAAGCATTCAGACACTATATAATACTGTAAGAAGTGGGCGTCTGGGATAGACGAGACTGACGAATGTGGACAAGCCCGATACACAAAGTGTTCCGTAACGCCAACGGTTTGGCACCAAGCTATCCAGACAGGTTTTTGATCATTATGCACTGTTTGACATATCCAGCTCAGCAACTTGGCATGCCTATGAGGCACCTCGGTATAATGCATGGGCTGTAGAGGTAATACTACCTCACCGGCGCAAGCCGCTACCTATGGTTCACGCTACCGGTGTAAGCATTCAATGGCGCAGATCTGTTTGCATCCATCTCGGGGTTGCGACAGTTATGAAAGCGAGAGCCAACCAGGATACAAGGAAGTTCCCAGCTAGGGGCCTACAGCTATTTTCAGGAAAGCTTGGCGAAGAAGATCGCCGCGTAGGTACTACATACACTACATTTCGTAGTATTGAGTAGGTTGAGTTGGTATGTAGTATACTGCATATACTAATGTACGGCACTGGATATTTCATGTAAGTCGGCTTGCAAGTGGGATAGAGTGGATACAGAATAGTATTCTTGCGTGCTTACACTATACTACCGAGTATCTCACTAAGCACTGAGACTAACACTAAGACGTCAGGGGTGCACACGAGTGCTAAAGAAATGCCAGGTCTAGACCTACAATAGAATAGGCGGGAGTGTTCCCGGTTTCTCGAAATGCGGTCTTTGAGATAGGCAGTTGGACGGACGGTCGAAGAGGACTACTCAGTACTCAGCATGTAGAGGAGACTCTGTGTCAGAACGACAGGGGTTTTCAAGAGATTCGACTTTCATACTTAATTACATGACTGTACATCTGCAGTTCTCTTTCAGGCATGGTCTCGGCATGCAGCGTCTGACAGGGCGGCCGGGTGACACCTTCGCTAAAGCATCTAGAACACATCATAACCTACGGTAAATATCCGGCACACGCATCTCGGGACATAGTTTGACCCTTGCAGGCCGTTTATAATATTTTCCTACGCTCTTCTTGGAAGACAGGTAGGCATGCATGTTGGACTGTTTGCTGCGGCAATAGTCGTCAGCTTGGCGCTTAGTGCTCCTCGGCATTACGTACCTATAGCGAGGCTGGGCAGAGACGAAGCTTACGAATCGATCGTATTTGGGGTCTGGTTCTCTTGGGGCAGTGGGTTTCAAAGTTGTAACTGCGGTCAAAGCCCGCACAAGCAGGCAGGTAGGTATACCTACTATGTAATAATACAAGTAGTGTAGAGTAGATAGTGCGTACATAGTGAGTAGTGCGCTGGGTAGTGTATAGTGTTAGTATTATTGTGTTATTACCAAGTACCTACCTGGGAGGTATGTAGGTATTGTATTGTAGGTACCTTACTATGTTGGTAAGTATTCTTCCCGTACAATACCTAGACTACTTACTTCATGTAGGTAGGTAGTTCACCAACCGGGTCATTAGCCGACGCTTTGGTACTACCTGATGTAAGCATTTCAAGATCTGGGCTAGGGAATCCCTATGGCTATCCCTATAGGCTATATGTGAGATCAAATAACCCCCAGGGTAATATGGAGGTCTCCACACGTCATGCAAGCTTATACTTTTTGCTCTCATCATTGACGACCATGTCGTCTCTCTTCCAGATTCTGCTCTGCTGATCGACCGTGCTCTGTAAATCACTCAGCAATCATAAAGAACTCGTGTCTCAACAGAGCCACGAAGGCATGAATGATCTTTGATACCTAGAAATGTTAGGATGCACCCCATCACGCGGGCACTCCTCTTAGATCAATATAGGTGTGCCTACAGACAACGTTGCGTCTAGTAATGTCTGTAACGGGATGTGCCGAACGGGAGTTAGCCAAATCCTACTGCAGTTTGCTAATCAATAAGTAAGTAGGTAAGGTAAGGTAACAGATAGCCCTAGAACATATTGCAAACATGAAGGAAGGTAGGTACCTACCTACTTTCTTACTTCAGCATGCATGCGAGGATCGACGGAGCAGGGAAAGGGCAAGTCGTCCAGTTTCATCGAGGTAGGTACATGTAGATACCGACTTGCATATCACCCGCCTCCTTTCTACTTACATATCCATTAGTACCTAACAAACAGTACTATCTCCCACCTCCTACTTACCTAAGGCACCCCGCACCACCTCTCACTACTCGCACAGAGAACATAATTCAGGGAGGTAGGTACTTCGACTATCACACCCCTTCTCAGCCCATCATGTAGGGCATTGCCCACTCATAAGACACCTACAGATGGGTAGATAGACTATAGCTCCCAGGTGCCGCGCAAGACGCGTATGCTTGAGCATCTTGAGGTAGTGCTATTCGCCCATCGCTTCTCTACCGCCTCCTGCTCCCTCTCTACCTGTTAGGTTTCAGAGCCTCCTTATTGCTTCACCGTATGCGTGGAGATGGACCACCAGGAGTCATCTCCACTTCGCCAACGTCAGCACGTGCCTCACCACCGTCACCAGCATCGCCATCGTCACCGCCACAATAATGACGCCGCCGCTCAGACGGCCAATTGCAAATCTGCTTTGGGTTTGGGAAGGTTGAGCCGAGAATCCCACGCGCCAGACAGCCATGTTGTTGTGGAGAGCTGGCTAGAGAAAGTGACAGCTCCTGTTCCCACCGCACAGATGGGATTGCGGGAATCTCGAAACCAGAAACTCCACTACAGAAAACGGCCACGTTCCAAAGATAGACATGCCTCTCCTTGCCGCCCACATGTTAAGCGCGTAGATCCCTTGTGGAGGCCGCAGCACATCCCTCCCGCTCAGGGTTCCTCCCCTCGTCTTCCATTAATACCGATGAGAAACCCGAAGCGGTATAGACGAGACAGCGAAGATAGCTCGCTGATCAGCGATTTAACCCCTCGTCGAAAGTCTCGAGGACGCAGCTACACAAAGCCCGCATCGGGACATGGGGAGGACTCCCACTATAAACCCCTGGATGAAGCCGAGGTGGGCGCCGCAGACGCTTTGTCATCGACGTCCCACGTAGATGTAGTTCGGCCCTTCGAGAAGCGGCGCAGATACAAGACCAGGGTAGATAAGTACGACATCAAGAAATCAGGGGGGCGTAGGAAAAGCGAGAAAATACCGGAGCAAGACGAGGATCGACCAAAAAAATCTAAGTCGGGGAAAAGAAGGCACATAGCCACCGGTAAGCATGTAATGAACAACTTCACTTCTGAAGCTGTTCTCAACAATCGAATTACAGTGTGTGCCCCTAGCATTGAAGTACTAACTGCCTTTTCTGACTGATGTTAAGGTCCAACCTAATCTAAAGCCTGGCCTTTTCAACAACAAGCGTGTGTCAAAGAAGGCCCCTAGTAAGGATAGCCAGAACTTCATGTAGTAATTTGCTGATATACAACCCATAGTTACCGACCTCTCTTTCTCAGAGATGCCGTTGCCAACAAACCAAGAACGTGATTCACAACGACAGAAGGGGTTGTCTAGCTCTCGGCTTAGGGAAGTTCAACGTGAGAGCCGAGAACTCGAACATATCTCTTCATTCTTCCTACCGATTTCCGCAGACGCGACATCGCGCAGAGAACGACCAGTTAAATCAAAGCGCAACGAAGAGGCCAGGTGTAAGAAAATGACTTCTAGAGACAAGGCGGCATCATTCACAACACCATCCTCACCTACTGCCATAACTCAACCTTGCTCAATCCCTACTACCACACCCAGCAATCCTCATTGCCGGTCAGGATCTAGTAGAACAACAACTTATTTCACGTGGTCTAGCACCCAACACTCGCCTGAGGTTAGAAGTTCCCCGGTTGGTCCACAGACAAAGTCTACAGAGCCAATAAGATCCGCGACACCTGATAACATACGAAAGGCTTTGGTTGCTACTGGGGTTTATAATATTTCAAAAGATCAGCATAGACATGACTTGAAAACACCTAACGAATCCTCATCAACGTGCAGTAATATAGTTGATCATGTAGACACATACGAAGAGGGAACATCAACCGTAGACCAGGAGTCGAAGATCAAATCAAAATGCTATAATGATACAACAAGTACTGTGGCACCACTTGCTCGCCTGGAAGCACGGTGGAACACAATACTTCCTCCGGAATGGAGACTACGCAGATCGGAGGAGGATGAGATATCCTCAATAGGCGAGCAACGACAGGAAACGATCCTAGATATACCAGCACGCGTGAGCTCTCCTAGTCGCCAGGGAGTAGTACAAGAAGTTCGAATTAAACCGACACGAGAGTACCATCGAGCTCAACACGCTTGTTGTCATAGAGCTCAGGATTTTGATCCTAATTTGCAACCCACGGCTCAAAACTACGTACCAGTCGCTCCAGAACCAAACAGGGCCGTAGACCAAACTACACCCGACGTTCAAGATCGGGGTACAATTTCTTCCAGAGATGCAATGCCACCTCCTCCACTCCCTACCCCTCGACCCAATTCCTTGCACTTGAACAGCAACAGGTCGGGAGGTAATCCTAGCTCTTCGATACATCTTGGAGCAACCAGGCCACTTGAGACTCATACCCAAGTTCCCAATTGTGACCACCCACAAGTAATGGATACATGCAAAGCGACAGGTCAGCCATGTGAAATGAGTAGAAACCCAGAGAAAATGACCCCAACCCTCAACTCAACTTCCTGGATATCCCAGGCGATAACTTCTAGTATCGCCAACTATGAAAGAGACAAAACGCTATCTCGACTAAGTATGAGGTCACCAATATATGCAACTCGGAGCAGAGAAAATACCCCTCAAGGGGCCGTGTGTCCCACCCCGCCTCCCGCCGCTCCTACGAGGGAGAGTATGGCTGATTTCATTGCAAGAATCGAAAGTGAGCTCGAGGAGCCGACATCTCTTAATGAACCTTACAATCCGGAATCAATGACTGGGTATCAGGGATTATACGTGGATCCAATAATGAGCACCTACAATACCTATGATCGACAGGTAATCACGCCCGATGGACTGCGGACAGACCGTCGTTACCTTCCGAGCGATATAACAGATCCTATATTCAAAGAGGCCTTTGAGACAGGTCAGAGTTTCGATGGGGGCGAAGTACCAGCATTGTCTTCTATATGTAGACACGCATCCATACCACTGCCCACGGAGGCCCCAGAAGATAACATGGATGAGTTCCTAGAGATGTCAAAATTTTGGCGACCTAATCGATTCTCACACTTCTAAATCCACATACATGACACTTTAGATACTCTTGTTTGTCAGTGAATAAATAATATTCGAAGCTTTGATGCCTTTTAAACGTAGGTGATCTACTCTATTCCGGCTCTTGATCTTTCCATCTACTCTTCACCATTTCAACGTCTATTTCGCAACTCTCCGCTTTAGAAACAATAGCCTTGGCTTTGCCTACGACAGGTGCATCGATCATGGCGCCGTCAAGCTTCCAAGCACCTCTACCTACACTTGCAGCCTTCTCGTCGGCAATCACAATACGCACTGCCCACTCGACCTCCTTTTCGCTAGGGGCGAACAAGCGGTGTACCGTCTCGACCTGCGAGGGATGGATACATTGCTTGCCGTTGAAACCCATAGCCTTGCCACCTCGACACTCTTCCTCCAGACGGGCGATGCCCTCTTCACCAACGTATGATGTACATACGAGATCGATTATACTAGGCAGTCCGGCGGCGCGGGCGGCGGTCGCTATCGCGGAGCGCGCGTACAGAAACTCGGAGAGCGACGGCGTCCGCGTCAGAGACATGTCTAGTGCAAAATCCTCAGCGGCGAAGATCAAGCCCGTGAGGTAGGGCGAGGCAGCGCATATGGAGGCCAAATCCATGACTGCGCGCGCGGACTCAATCAGGGCTATCAGCTTTATCGGGTTCGTAGAGGACGACGAGGCGGCATGCCGTTCCGGCGCTAGGTGGCGCAGCGCGTCGGTGACGAAGGTCAGGTCGCTCGCGCTGTTCACCTTGGGCACGACGAGGGCGTCGACGTGGGGCAGGCTCGCGAACGCGGTGAGGTCGGCGAGCGCGAAGGGCGTCGAGACGGCGTTCACGCGCACGGCGAGCTCGCGGATCCCCGGCGGCCGCTCCGACAGGCGCGACAGGTGCGCCGCGAGGGCCGCGCGCGCGGACGGCTTCGCGGACGGCGTCACCGAGTCCTCGAGGTCGTAGGTCACGTTGTCGCTCGCGAGGCCCAGGGACTTCGCCAGCATCCGCGGCGAGGAGGCCGGCACTGCATTGCGTTGCCGCGTCAGCTAGCCCTGGCCTAGTTGTTGGTGGTGGTGTAATAAGAGGCGGGATTGGCTGGATGGGTTATGGAGGCCAATTGAGACGCTTCGTGGACGGACTAGCAGCGTACATACCATAGAGCATGGCTCGCCTTAGTATGGCACTCGAGCTGGCTGCCATCGTGGAGTCTATGTCATGGGCGAGCTCGTAAGCTTGCTTACTTATATAAGTATAGGTGGGTAGTTAGGTAAGGTGAAGCTACCCCACGATTAGAGGTATTGTGCTATGCTCGGCAGTGTCGTCATTCCTGCTTTGAGCTAGAGCCGAGGCCTAGGGAGGGCCAGCCGCTGCTTGCTTCGTGTAAGTGCCGGCCAATAAACAGGTATCAGTATTGCTTTTTTGGAACCTTATTTTGCGATCTTAGTTGGTTTGCTATTGCCTTACTTTTCCTTTCAGAGGCTACGTTTGAATTCTCTTTAAAAAACGCCTAGTCATTAAAAACATGTCTAGTTACCTAGATATTGTGCTTCACTTACGAATGCCAAGACAAAAATTGAGTCAATGAGGTATTGATACACTCACTACGTATAGGCTCCTTGCAGAACCCTCGGACGGAATCAGTTCAGCAACTCTCAGATTTCTGCAAGCTAATGCCGGCATTTCGAAGCGATGAGACTATAATAGGCTCTAAATATCTGTCAGCAGCTTAAGCAGGGCAGTGAGAGAATCATATATTGAACCCCTTAAAACTAATTTTTGTACGCCCAATAATCCATTATTATCAAGCTATGCTGCCCAGCGCTAGGACTCCCAATCTCCGTTTGACCTCGAAGTGAGTGTTAGGTTTCAGTGTCTTTAGCACCTAAATACCGTGGTATTCAGAAAATGCCATCGCGGATTATCTCTGAGCTTGCAACGGACCAATTTTGCCTGATGATGTTGCGACTGTTGACGCGGCGGTAGACCACGGTAAATGGAGCGCGTACCTGTTGGGTTTCACAAGGTATAAGAGGTGCCATGTGCCGATGATGATCTCGCATACGGGATAATTGATATGGCGATCGGGGTTAGGATCGAAGGACTACTCTTTATTAAGCCGTAAGTGTTTTCTGTATATAGAACCGCCTGTTTTACAAAGCACCATCCGAAAACAAAGATTCGAAGTCAGTCTCAATATTATTTTAGACCCAGTATTGCCGAGTATACAGACGTACCGTGTACAGCAGCCACCCCTACTCCTTCTTCGATCTTTCAAATAAACACATAACGCCTCTATTAATAAGCATATACTCTAAGCCTTCAACCTATTCACGCATAGTAAGTAGTCGATCCCCATAGAGCGTCCAGGATTAGCTCACGTAGAGCCAGAGCTAACTACATGCCAGCCCGTCTTGCTTGTTACCTTATATATAGCTCTCATAGCTGGAAACTGATAACGTAGTAAGGTGTGTCTACTTGATCTTAAGTTAGCTTAGGCGACTCACCCCGACTTTCCTCTTATACTCAGATAGGGTCAAGGTTTTAGTTAGAAAAATGCCGTACTATCCTTACGTCTTAATCACCATAGACAGGATCAAATCCTACCAGCCAACTAGGGCATGATATTTGGGGCTAACGACCTTTTCGAAGTAGTGATACTGAAGATAGGAAGTCGGACCGTGCATCGCCTATGGCCCGTACAACCGCTAGAGAGCTCATGGTCCGATGAGTCTGTGCGGATAACTTGAGTCGTTATCGAAAAGTCGAGGGAGCCATCTCAATACCTTACAGGTGAACAACACCGCCTGCTCCACGGAACCGCAAAGGAAACCTCGTCTGGACCCCAACGACCGAGCACATCAAACCGTCGAATACACAACCTAAGTTATGACGCCGAAATATCGTTGTTTTCGCTAACATTCACCAAAATAGGATTTCAGAGCACTTCGGAAGAAAGTCCGAGTCAACCATTGTTGTCTAATTCCTTAGGCCGGAGGTGACGAAGTTGGAGAAGAAGATCGGTAACGACCCAGAACCGAGACGATTGAGGCAGGAGACGGTCGTAACTAAGATGACGGAATAGTGCCTTATGATGGCAAGGTAGTTACAGCAGGAACCGCGCGTCGATGGAGACTTGGAATCTAAAAATATGCGTTTTTCTGGTTCAAAGCACACTACTAACCGTAGCACATTCGGGTTATACCTGTTATTTAGAGCTGCAACCGAGTTGCACAGTCCTCGAAAGACCCCTCTAGGCCTATCCACAGTGGCCTGGAACTATCATCACGCCTCCGAAGTCCTAGTTCTCTACATAGGCCTTGTAAGCTATTCTATCATGAAAGATTGCATCATGTTGATACGCAGACCAGACAATGCCGCCGGCGAGCTCGATCAACTGAAACCCAATATGTTGCCGATACTAACCTTAGGATCCCACGCTGCTATCCCTAGCACCATCATGTGCCGCAAACTGGCGGATGAATCACATCAGGCTAGAAAGGTGTTGGCGAAGCCCGATTATTCAGTCATATTCGGCATCTCGGCCGAGCGTGTACATTACATCGCGAAGTGGTTTTAACCCGTTCAAGGTAACGCACTGTTACGAAATACTGCGTTCACGGTTCGCCATCAATGGAATGATGGTAGCTGGGCTCTTCTAGACAAGCAATGGCGGAAGTCTGGGCTTGAACAGGCTCGCATATGACGATGCCAAAAATAGAGCCTTCGCGAGGAACGCCGTCGTCGTTGACGCATGCCTGCGGAGCCTGGCTGTCTCAGCACCCACGATGGCCGTATTATCGGCGGTTCTATACCGGCACAAGTCATAAGTTAACATGCGTGTTCCCTATTTAATCACTATCACTTGGCGTGGAACAGGTGATTGGGATGCTGGAGTGAACGAAATAGTGTCATTTATGGTTCGCTAAGAGACTCGACCCGGGTAAATGGCCCCGGATATTTAGATGATACGGCCCAATCCTGACCAAACTTCATATATCGAAATTGCATCTAGATGAACTTCCGAGCTTTGTTTGCAGGTCGCTTATCCTGTTCTAGATCCTTATCTTCCTTAGATATGGTGGCGACAACGAGAGTCAGCTCTATAAATATAGAGGTGATCGACAGTGACGAGGGGACGGTTTTCTCAGGAACAGGAGCAAGACAACAATATATCCGCCATTAATAACCAACCTTAATCGCACCGCCGATACAGACATCATGCACGGAGCAGTCCTCGCCTCTCTTGCCCTTGTGGCACTTGTTCGCGCGGCCCCTATCACGGAGCCTACGAAGACGACGGAGATCTCAGCAGGAGACGCGGCGGCTGATATAATCATTCCCAAGCCCACGTTCATTCTCCTACCTCCCATTACCGGCCCCATCAAGCCGTCAGACAAGCGAGACGTGGTGAAGGAGCGTCAGTTTACCTGGACCGACCCGTCCACATGGTGGGGAGTTGGCGGCGAGCAGCCCCCGGCGCCGTCGCCCTCGGGTGAGACGACCATCGGAACGCCGATCTCGGGCGGACTAAACCCGTCGAACAAGCGCCAGATCATCTCGAGCCCGGACCCAGTCAAGGCTAGGATCACGGCGCTGGAGGTCGAGTATGAGGCACTCCTACAGACATTCGGCACCACTGGACCCAAGCCCATCCAGAACCGCCTTAAGGCCATCAAGGATGAGCTCCTCTACAAGTACGGCATTACCATCATCCAATCCCCTGACGGCACCATCACTACGTTTACCCCGGGCAAGCGAGACTTCACTTTCCCCGGCGGGCCCCTTCCTGGCGGCCCTCTAATCCCCGAAATCCCTCTCCCGGGTGGCCCAATGGAGCCAAGCAACTAAGGCCTCGCCTCATGGGCACACCAACCATCCCACGTCAGGAGGGGGTGTCAGCGGAGGGTTTGGGCGGACGGAAGTATGAGCGGGCGAGGAAAAGTTTGATGACTCGCATGGAGTCAGTGATATCCCTAGGTTTCTGCTATCTCTCTACGGCTTTTGAAAAACCCGTGTTGGCTTGTCATAAGATGCTATAGTGTCTGTTAGGCCTTCGTTTTCGAATTAAAGCGATAGAGTGGGTTTTCTTTTTCACATGATGAGAACCATTTTTCTTCACTTGTGACACACAACTCGTAATCAGGGCCAAAAAGCCCAATACTCCTTCTCGCAGGTTCACATTCACGCCGCGTGCTAGATAGTGACTTTGATAGCTAATACTAAGTATGTATGCTGAAACCCTCACGTAACTAGAGACAAATACCGATGACTTGCTATTACGTGCTGTCTTCTTATGGCGGAAGCTAAAGTAGTGGAATAGCCCAGAAGACCAGTCACGCCACGGATAGGCAGCATATCGCATCAGACTTCATACGCCAGGTGCTGGAGATGGCGGCAGGCCTTTGCCGGAGCACACAACTACGCATAGTTTGTGGCTACACGTCAGCTGGCTCTGTGTGTATTGCGGCGCAGCGGGTCTCACGAGTCAGAACAGCGGACGACGGCGCCATCGAGAGCGCGTATTTTGCCGGCGGCCGCCACGACTTTCTCACGCCACCAAGCCCAGTTATCTTCCACTCTCTACCTACATAGACTCGACGCGTACGTAGATAGTTTGTGGCGCCAGGCTCGGAACGACGGATATTTCATCGTCACCGTGCGCCCCGTAACATTAGCTAGGTGTAAGGTGAGTATAGATATACGGCCAAGGTCTAGGTAGCTTAGCTTAAGCTAGCTAGCTACCCATAAAAAGACAACCGGTCTGGCCTTCGTGGCGCTCGGTCCAATTCTAAATCACGATCTCCCTAATATTGCCCGAAAAACCCTCTCACGGTGAAGGGCCTAGAGATGGCCGTACGAGTCATACCTGTCAGGGATAAGCCTCATCTTCCCTCAAAACGGGCCGTGCCATCTGGCTATCGGGTTTTCGTGCTCGCGGTTATTAAGTTCCCACTTGGCCTATGGATAGTGTGGTGTAGCGCAGGTAGTGAATCGATGAGAGGCCATTGAACACCTATGGGCTGCTCTGCTGGCGGCGGCGGCTGGTAACGATTCGTGAGACATCGTACAGTGAGTGAGTGAGCTTGCTTATTAGGCTCTAGTCAGAGTTTAGTGGTCTGATGGCCCGTAGCTTTGCTAAGCTGGTGCCTATCAATCCAAATTGCCACATATTAACCATGGTCATTAATGTAGGTCACGAGAATGAGAGGGGTTTAATTTTTCGATGAAATTTAGGGGGGGAAACCGACGACGTGTTAACATGACACATCGACAGGATTTCGTGGAAGGCTTGATGTGGTGCAAAGGAGGCTCACGTTATTGTGAAGCTGCTGGGGATGTAAGAAGAAGAGACAGGCCTCGGGGAATTGCTTACCAGAGCCCCTGGCATTACTGTTGGTAGGTAGTCCGCGCAACACAGCGCATTCAGGCGGGCGCCTGAGGCTGAGACTCGGTTCCTCATCCGGATCAGACGGATGACTTGGTACACACTCATAACACTAGAGACGATTTAAAAGAACACCATACTGTATAGTGCCTACGCAGTACATACAACACTGCATCTACCCACATAGTAGGCCTGCTATAGTAGTATCTAGGATATAATAATAGAACAAAAGGGGATGAACCTGACCTACATACAGTAGGAATTTGATCCCTAGGTGTCACTAACAGGCATTAGAGAAGCTGCCTACCTTCTACATTTGGAGTCTAAGTTCTGAGTCTCAACCTTGCATTTGCATAATCGATCACCGATCAAATTCAGCATGTTCTACACCGACGTTACAATATCATATGCCTGCCCATAGAATAGAGTCATCACTGGATAGAAACGTTCGGCCGTTATACTACGTAAGTACATGTGGATAGAAGGCTGAGACGACTCATCTTAGCCCTTCCACATGGTAACCTTACACGAGCAAGGAATGCCGCCGAGAAAATAATAGGCAAGTGTTTTATGCCTCGTCTATTATCGCCTACCTACAGTGCAGAGTACAAGTAATTAATTATACCACATTTTCGATGACGCGTTAGACTACAAGGCGCCACATGTACCGCCATGCGAACGCGTAACATGGTAGCGCAGAAGGAACAGTATTCCATCACATTTTCACTACTTGTACATCGGGGAAATTAATTTGATACGAAATCCCATAGGGCAGCCAGAACCATGCAAGCTCGTGGCCTGGATGGACTACTGCGTGACAGACAGAACAGTCTTACCTATCTATCCCTATGTATTCACCTACGCTTATGTTATGACTTACTTACTTCAATGGCTAGGGGGCCAAGAGTTGTTGAACTATGCCAAAGCTTTGGAACTCCTGCCACGTAAGATGTAGATAAGTCAGAAACAACTGTTTCGTTTGCTTCTTTCGATGACAACAAAACGGCAGAAATTTGGAGTTTCTACCTGAAAGTGCAAAGACGCTTACCGAGGGGAGGAAATACACGCACTCGACCCCCAATTTCGTCCTATCGTATCCCGTTGTGACTCCGGGTGACTGGCGTAATATCTGAACTATTGCCCTGCTTACCGCTCTTCTGATGGCAGCAAAACTTTCAATAGAGACAACAGAGATTGACCAACTCATACGTAGTCCAACATTTATGCGAAATAACTGGATAGAAAGTGCCTCAAGTGGCTATTAGGCCGGAGGATCAACAACACTGGACCTACAGTAGTCTAGTGTAGATATCGTAACCCCGATTTTTAGCGTTCAAGCTCCCCCCATCGAACCTAAAAAGTGGAAGAGGATTATCGAGATGACACGCAGTCAAGACTGATCAGGTGCTTACAGATAGAACCCGATCATCCTGTCGTCGTCTTCAGGCGCCTTCTGGTGGACCAGCCTACTAAACTACATACGCAGTAGGTAAGTAGTTGATTTAGCGAGGCGTGAGATTGACAGACAGACGAACAGAAATGGACCCCTCGAGAGATGATGGGAACCAGGTATCTAGACCCTCTTTAGTCTAGCCTCTGCTCAGGTCTTGGTACTGCAACGAATTTCTCTTATCGGGTGCAACCACGTCACCACTGCTGCATGTTCTCCCCACCGACGGACGCACAAATCGCCATAACCGCTACCACCATAACCATAACGGGGCATAAGGCACCCGCCTAAGTCTTTGTAGGGAGTGGTGATGGCCTCACATCCCGTGCAGTTGCCGCCTACGGTCTCCGTCTCTTCCGTGTGTCTGTCTGGTTGCCTGTCTGTCTACACACCACTACACAGGATTTGAGAATATAGTATATATGAGAGACTATATATAAGACTTGGCGAATAAGAGCTGGAAATGGACCTCCGGGATATGCGATACCTCGGCGATAGGCATCACGACGGAGAGTTCGCAATTACAGTATGCCTACCTAGTATAAGTGCTGTAGCCCTATAGTAGATCGAGCCATAGAATAGGCATCAACGTATCAGATAGTACTTCATGCTTCTATTATCGATCGCGCGCCTATTACGCAGTCTTGATGAAGGGCGTGACTTGGGTCTCTGGTCCTATTTGACAGCGCTCACACCGTTATGAGCTTGTAAAGTGGACGATGAACTGTAGCATCACGGATCAGCACTTATTTTTAGGCGGATCTGAAGCGGGATTCCGGCCTGGGCTTGAATGCATAGGTTAGTTACAGTAGTTGGAAAGGCAGCCTTCTCTTTCTCTACCTATTACGCTACTACCTAGGTTCCTACAGATTAATGGCCTCCATTTCTCTTGAAGGGAATGGGAGCCGGAACTGTAGCTACATCATACATACATACCATACCATACCAGACCTACATAGTGCACGAATCTCCTTTTTTCACCGCCATGTGTGTGCAGTAATCCAATCAGCCACGCGGAGCAGGGCGCTCCTCTTTATGCATTGTTGATGGATAAGGCCCAGCCCAGCATCACCAGCCCCCTTCCCCCCTCCCCCCTTCCCTCTTCCTTGCTCACCCTCCCCAAAGCGTCGATGCGCATGTGGCAGACACTGCAGAATATCTAACCAAGGAATCCATCCCCTCAGCCCGCCGGAGATTTGATTCGCTCGGGCCCAGAGGTGCGTCGCCGGCTGAGGAGCAAAATCAGGGAAGAGGAAAATGGGGCCGAAGGGAAACTCGCGCGCGCGAGAAGCCAAAGGGCTCCAAGGGCTCACCTCACCTTTTTTTCCCTTCCCACATACCGTATCACTACATAGTATGAGGATACCATCGATTCCCACACACCAATGCATCGGGAGCGCGCTACTGTATCGTGAACAAGGGTTGCGTATGGATGGATGCGTGGGGTGGGTGGGTATGAACATGGCCCAACGTCGGTTTTTCATGCCTTTTTTTTTCATTCCCTTTTAAATGTACATACACTTTCTACGTAGTCCTATTTGGTCTGCCTACCTCCATGTAGTAGTAGCAAGTAATAATTGGTCCTGATCTAAGGCGGGTAGGGTAGGTGATAATGCTACTCAACCCTTTTATTTTGGGTTGTTTTTTTGTTCCCTTCCGAATCAGCGACGATGCCGCCGCTTGCTGCTCTGCAACTGCGCTGCACTGCACTGCAACCTGACGCCGCGCAATGCGGTCTATGCAGGTGGGTAATAAAATATGGTCGAGTCCTTTCGCGGGATCGACAAATGATGATCAGCCTGGTGAAGGAGGGGGGGCCGAGGGGAGGATTCCGTTGGTGATTCGTGAAGAAAAAATAAAATGAATATGAAATTCTGCATTGGGGCGCACGACTATACTCAGCAGCCTCTATAGCCCCAGCAAAGCCCAGCCATCGAACCAGTCGAGAAGCCCTGTAGAGCCGAGCTAGTCCTACAATGACATAGGTTTCGCCCTTCCATATAGTAGGACGACGGCCTACTGCATAGCAGCTACATACTTTCTGCAGCTATAGTAGCAGCCGGCACGAGTTGCGCGCGCGTGGAGTGTAGGGAGGCAGATATGTAAGAAGAATTGGCCTAATATTGCGGCCAACCACTGCTGCTGCTCGGGACCAGTTCGCCTGTTATCTACGCTACAGACTTGTATGTATGTATGTATGTATGTATCTACCTAGCAATATTTCCATCGAACCCATCGCCAGGGTTCGATTAGCGGAGTCTTGCCAGCATCCGTGGCTAGTCCGGAGTCGTGCGCTTCGGGGATAAAATGGGTATCATACTAACAATAATATGAATGAATACGTATGATGATGGCGGCTGTGAATGAGGGAGATGATACTGTACAGAGGTAGTCTTCCCTAAGGAGCTCGGTTCCCGTATTCGTCGCGACAGAACTTGCCGTTCTTAGCATCCGACTATACATGATATTACGACTACCTACTTACATACTTACGACCTAGTGTAATGTTGGGGGTGGTCAGGTAGGGTCGTATCAACGCATCGCACCAGTAGACAGGCCAAATCTAAGTTCAAGATCAGTCAGGAAACGCGCCTTGCTACGCTATACTGGAAAGAAGGGGATGGAAAAGCCAAGACCTGATTGATGGAGTCAGTCGGTCTAGCGTTGCGTCTGGGACGGTACACTAGCCGGCTGCGGCTCGCTGGCTCGAGATTGGATAGATGCAGTGGAAAACATGCAGACACACAGACCCTGCTGCAATGCCCTAATGCAACCTCCTGATGCAACGCCAGGGCACTCGCAAGCCCTGCCCATCCTACGAGCTTTTTGGAAGAAAGTAAGGCGGGTGGCTTCGACTGCTGCTGGCGAATCAGGCGTGCCGTTCTCGCGGATGAACCATTATCGTGGGCGAGAGACGAGACTCCAGAGATGCGCGTCGCTAAGTCATGTGAAATCGAATGAGAACTACTATCAGGAGATTCTGGCCAAAGCATGACATTCATGTTACACATCTCACTGCAGGTCAAAAGACAAAATCTTGGAATATGTTGGAGTATATATCAGCGATGTGACTCGCTTCAACATTGATTGTATTTGGGGCTGTGATGAGTCTATCTTGTACGATATACTTTCTCCAGAACCCAGGGGCTCGCTAGGCTCGATGGCCAAGCGTCCACCACCGTAGAAAACGTAACGTATTTGTTGTAGTAGTGACTAACACACCAGCTCTTTGCAGGCGATGTGCGTCGTCGATGGGCTGTTGACCCTTCTTTGTTCTAATGTCGTGTCCCATGAACCTCCTAAACACCCCCCCTAATCCGGAGCGTCGCAGGCTCGTGTATCGAGATATCGTTCTTCAAGCCCTCACCCTCCTATGAAACAGGAAATATTGTGGTATCATCCAAGCGAAAGTCTTCCAGTCCTCCTCTCTAGTCGGGCTCCTCCGTAGCCAACGGTTGACAGATTAAACATGTAATCAGCAAAGCCGCTCCAGTCTTGTGGGGAGAAAAAGTTCCAATGCCGTGAGATCCTGCGCCATATAAAAATGCTGTGGACATGCGCGTTCCCGGATTAATAAATATGTGCCTCGACTCCGCGGTCGCCACGTCTTCGTTGGTTGATACTTTCGAGTATCCCGCTTAACTCCACGCTGTAATACAGACAAAAAAAGAGAAAGGAAATTTGATCATAATAGATACAGTCCAAACGATAGAAGTCCCAGACTTTTTTGTTCTTTTGAAATCCTTGAAAGATTGGTAGTCCGGGTACCACCTGCCCGGCGGCCGGTGATGTTTCATTAAAAACACATAGTTGAAATGTAGATAGTTGTCGTGGGCATAGCCTAGAAGTAATGGGCCGAAAGAGAGCGAATGAAGACTCAAGGGTGTATAAGTTCGTGGTCCTAATAAGGTCCCAAATAAAGAGCAACATGAAAATTGAAAGTGGGCCATGTCCCAAAACTAGGACGACAACACTCCAAATAGATCAGTGAAGCTAGTAAAAACCCTGGATATTGGCCAATAAGTGAAATTGGGGTTGATAGAAAGGATTAGGTTGGTGAAACTGCGGTGCTTGCGCATAACGATTCACGACATCCCATAAATAGGGGATCGTGAACTTGTTCGCAACACAGCTGGGCTGAGTGAGACCTGGATCGGTACAGGGGTTGCAAGCCTGGTAAGCTCCATGAATGGCTCCGGTGTGCTGCGGAACAAATTCCTGTGGAAAAGTCATTTTGGGCTCCTCTGGGTCGAACATTTGCGGTTCCGGCATGGAGATTTCCCCATCCGGCGTTTCGAAGAGCTCATCATCCAAATCCTCGATCGTCGAGCAGCTCGATGTAAGAGAGCCTTCATCCGAGGAGCAGGTAGACTCTCCATCCGAGTCGGAGTTGGTGGGGGAAAGCGGCGCGTCATAAGGCATGCTGTCTATGGCGTCCGCGTATTGAACGTATTCAGGTTCAGGTGATGCCGGAGGCGTGATTAATGCCTCAGGCACCGCCGGAGTGGTAAGTTTGGAGCAAGCCAGGATTCTATTCCTCAGCTCTGGTAACGTAATTCTCTCATCTGGGTTCCTAGTAAAAATTTGGCCCAGTATATCGTTTAGGTCGTCAGATAATGGCAAAATGGTCCTCAGGAAATCCTGACTCTTGGTAAAAGCGCGGTATGTGGAATCCTCAAAGGAAGCCTGCCTCCACGGATTGCGGCCGCACGTCAAGTTTACCAAGATGACACCAAGGGACCATACATCATTAGGAGCGCAATAGTAAAAGGGCCTCCAAGACGACGGATCCAGGCATTCTATAACGAGTAGAGAGAGAGTCAGTTGACATCCAGAGGTTGATTCGTTCGCACGACAAGAAATCCTACCTGGAGACATGTAAAATGTCGAACCGCATCCGTAGTCCTCGGATCGATCATTTGAGGTGGCCAAGCCAAAGTCCGCCAGCTTCACGGTATCGCCCTGGTTCGAGACAAGGATATTCTCCGGTTTGAGATCCCTATGGTAGATACCCAATGCGTGGCAATGTTCAACGGCATCCAGGATTTGAAGAAAAACACTTTTTACCATGTCGTCCTTACCCACATACTGGCCACGATCTGTTATATTGAAGAACAGGTCTCCCTCCGAGCAGTACTCTAGCACCACGTAGACGCAGTCTGGGTCCTCGACAATCTTGTGCATGGAAACAACATTGGGATGAGCGGAAGCCAGGTAGTGAAGTCGAAGCTCTCGGTGCTGGAAGTCTAGCTGTCGCCTGTCTAGGGGTGATCCATCGGCATTAAACTTGCTGAGCGTCTTAACGGCATATTGAATCCTTGTGGTGATGTCGACGGCCAGGTAAACTACGCCGTAGGCGCCGGTACCAATGATCTTTACCAACTGCAGACTCTCGCCTAGAAACTTGCCGAGTCTATCCTCGGGAGCAACAGGAGTGTAGCGCACGAATGGCTGTTGTAGATATGCGTTCTTGTTGCCTTCGTACAATGGGGATGCCGGCGGCGTGGGATATCCGTATACTGCTGCATTATTCATGGTATCCTGGAAAATTGAGGGTCCTGATTCCAATATCCGGGCTTGATTTTTTCCTAGATAAGAAAAGGAAAGGAAATGGTAGAGAAGACGATCTTTTTTTTACAAGAAAACGACGTCCTCAACTAAAGCAAGAGCCAAAGAAAGAAAATTCACGGCGGAAGACCCTGGGTCGAATATCCAAGAGGGCAAAGTAACAAGTCCAGGAAACCCACACGGCTGTGATAGCTTCCGGCGCGTCGGTGGAGAGAAGGTGAGAGAGGGGAGAGAGAGAGAGAGAGGGAGGGGGAGGATAACTCAAGCGTAGTGAGTGATCATTGGGTTCTCTGGCGCTGGTGATAGTTTAAAAATGGTTATTGTATGTTGTAGAGAGTGAGATGAATAGTTGTGAGGTTTTGAAGCAACTTCAGCACGCAACAAGACGCGGCTTGCGGGAGATAGATGTACTTAGATATTATACGTAGATATTTGGATTCGGGATATCAATGCTCTTGGGTAGTATAGGTCCCGTATTACATACTATAGGATACACAGTACATCCTTAGTAGAGAAAGAGAGACAAGGGTCTGTCTTGGGTTGTTTGGATCAACCGTCCTTCGCCTTTCGCCTTGGCTAGCTTGGGTGAGATAGAGCTACATAGTGACTGACTGTCTGTGTGTGTAATAAACAGCCACTTCATCCACCTTTCATCCACTCGCCCACTCATCCACCCCGTCCACTCACACCCATCCCATCCACCCATCCACTCCACCCTTGTCTCACACAGGCCCTCGCACCCGCACGCCTGCACGCCTGCGCGAGCTATTCTTAAATTCGATGGCGCTAGCCGTAAAGGCGGCCTGCCCTGCCTAGCTACTTACACTACATAATATGGCGTATACTAGGTACTTATTGTACATACATACCTACATACATACATACCAGTATTCTGTATTCCTCTTCGACTTCTCTTCCTGTACGTATATGTAGACACGGGTGGGAACATTGCTGGGAGCTGTGACTGGAGTGGTATGTACCGTACATACATTCTAGGTACGCGTACGTACTGTATGTAGGTACAGATAAAAAACTGCACATTTAGTACCTACATGCCTACATACATTACACCATACATACCACCCTAATATAAGTACATATGTAGTGTGGTATGTAAGTACATACATACCAGGTAGGCATGTAGATGGAGTCTTGGAAAACTCTCAGGCCAGACGGAGACAGGCGAACAGGGAGGCCAGGGAGGAGGAGGAGACCCAGACAGACCACCAGGCGGCGGCGGCGGAATGGGTCCAGTGGTTCCAGGGCGCTCCACTTGGAGGGAACGAACGGACGAGCAAGTCAAGACAGGCAAGGATCGAGGGTTGCAGCGCGCTATGTACTGATGTACCGATGTATACGGACTAAGATTTTCCCTGGTAGTATACGAGGAAACGAAAGCAAGGGTCAGTCAGTCAGTCTGACACAAAAAAAAAAATAAGTGGTCCACTCAAACACTTTGCTGTTATTAGTCGGGCATGTTGCTTATTAGGTGGTGTGTGCCATTCTGGCCACGAGCCTGTCCAATATTTAATACCACCCCCGGCTAGCAAGGATATTAGTGTGGTCATAGTCGCCCTATAAAGTTAGACGAGCCACTCAGCCCCTTGTCCCAAGAAAGAAGAAGCGGGCAGCGGCGGGTGAAGATGAACAAAAAAAAATAATAAAATTCAATGGATGGAGAAAGAATCGGAGGAAAAAAGGGGGGCGTGCGTGTGATCAGTCGATAGAGATCCAGGCAATAGTAGGACATTTTCGGCTGCCAGCGACAAGTCGAACACTGGTGAGTGGCTGCTGACACACTCTCATCCTCCCGTCTTGTCGTTGGTGTGGCCTCTTTTTGTTCACTGGGGCAAAAATCGTCATAATTCACCAGCCCGTGACTCGCATAGTTTTCCTTCTTCGCCTGAATTGCGGCGAGTTTGCCGGGCGCTTCATCGTGAAAGAAAACATATCCCTCCTTCACGGCAGATACCTGTCTACTTACTCTACCTGTGTGGTCCCTTTCATCGTATACATACGCGTACAATTAGGCAAACCCGTAACCACAGTACTGGTACATCGATGTATCGTGCCTGCTGCGATCGCATAACAAACACGATGGGGCTGTTACGGTAGGCATTTCTTTGTTCCTTGAGTGGTATGTCGTCTAGTCGTACCTGAGATAGTGTTGGACGAGCTCCTGAGACATAGCACTCACCTTGCAGGGCATACCTCGTCATTCGAGGGGTCCCTTTTTACAAAATAATGCCAGGGCTGATCAAGGCTACATCTGTGCTTGTGAGGCACGTAGGTAGACTAGGTAGTTTAGTTTATGTAAGGTATCTAAGTGGTGTAGGGTTTGGAAGTAATGAATAGGAGTCGTCACAGTCATCATCATAACTCGCTTCATCTTCCTCATCCTCTCCCTACCCTTATGCGTAGACTAGGGAATCAATCGATCGTCAGATTGTTTGTGGAGATCGTTGATGGAAGGATTCTACTTCCTTGGCGCCTCACACCCTACGTATACTACCTATGTACAGAGATAGCCGCTACACTCATCTTGGACTTGCACGTTTGGCAGCCTAGACAGAGCTAGGTATGCTCACGAACTCGCATATACGCTATTTTATTGCATGTGTGTCTCGGACGGACGAACAGTCGCATGTTTCTCAGACGGACTTACAGCTGGCAATGCCACCTCTGGTGCTGTTTCGGGCCACTAGGAACACCACATGATAGCCATACACCAATCTCTAAGAGCCCTTTGCCCTTTGCCCTGAGAGCTGAGTGAGGTATGTCTGCGTAATGGCAGTAAATAGCCACGAGGCGTAGCGGTTTCGGTCAGCGGCAAAGAGGGTGTCTCGCTCACAGTAATGCTAGCCAGCGCGCTCTACCTGGAACAGAGCAGGCCACTCGGGCGACGAACCAGCCGGTCAATCCTTTTGGGCAATGCC
The DNA here is from genome assembly GCA_038501195.1 of Nemania diffusa. Taxonomy (NCBI): domain Eukaryota; kingdom Fungi; phylum Ascomycota; class Sordariomycetes; order Xylariales; family Xylariaceae; genus Nemania; species Nemania diffusa. The sequence continues at coordinate 4,360,682 of JBBPUQ010000002.1, forward strand.
CGCCTACTCAGTAATTACGCAGTACATGCTGCGTCCATACTCTGTAGTCGCCAATGGCACAGCAACACTGCGCGTGCAGTACCAATGCATACCTAAGGCACATATTCCGTACTTACTCTGTAGGGTGGGCGGGTATGCCGTATTCTCAGTATACTGCCTACTTACAGTATGCGTACGCAGTGTGTAAGTAGCGTAAGTATAAGTAGTGAATAGTGAATAGTGAGTGGTGAGTGGTGAGGAGTGAGGGAGCGGGATAGATGTCTGCATGCAGAGGGCGGTTTGTATGGCCAATGGCAGCGGTAGCTCGTCAGCCACCTGAGACGCTGATTCGCCCGTGGCAGCTCTGGCTTCGAGGGTTGCATGTATTTTTGCCTTTGGGATGCCATTGCCGCCATATTGCCATTGGCCACACAGATGAACCGCACGATTATCTCCGACTTGGGTGGGTGGGAATGATGGACAGTCCTGGTCAGTTCTGGTCCTCTTGCCCGTGTCCCATGCAACAGCCTTGCAAGAAATCACAAATCGGTTTGGCAAGTTTAAACATCCTAGGGAGAAGTGAGGCTGTCCGGGCCGGGGGGCTCGACCACCAACCGAGCAAGCCCGCCAATAAGCAGCCAAAGGCCCTCCGTGCGGACGAAGCCAATGACCTTTTAAAATGAGATGGATGGCGACCGATGCAAAGCGAATCACTCGGATGTGAACGTGCACTTCCTTCGCATACAGATACCTACATGTAAACGAATAACCTATCCCTTTGAGTGCCGTTTCCGCACCGCGACTTAAAAAGTGGAATAATGGGGCCGCTCGTACAGATGCATACACCCAATAAGAGTATAAATAATGCTCGGATAATCGTTTTATTGGGTGTAAACATGCCTGCGAGCGGCCCCGTTATTCCACTTTTTAAGTCGCGGTGCGGAAACGGCACTCAAAGGGATACGTATGTATAGAATACTGCGTACTGTAAAGAGTGCCTACACTATCTACATCTACGGTATACGATATAATACGATATACCGACCTACGCAGTATGCATAGAGAGTACTTACACCCACTAGACACTCTAGATACTCTGCCTACATACAGTACACCACCCTACGAGCAATACGCAAATCGCAAATAACCGGCTTTGCTGACTTGCCAAGCGCACAGAATAAAGCATACCTACATAGAGCAGAAATCATGATGAATGATATGGCTCGCCTCTTTTTGGGCCTGACGAGTTGCGAGACAAATTGCGAGGCGTCGCGAATCATCTTTCTCCTTACCGCGATTCGCTTTGCGAGGTCTCATGTGAATCAAATCAGTTTCCCGATATGAGTACTTACAGTACATAAATATGGCCCTTACGTATATCGCTTAATACAGCATAGGTTGTTTGAAACTCACCGCCAGATCGCAGGTTCAGCGCCAATTACTCCTTTAGGCTATTCGCATCACGACACGATAGGGAGAGCGAGAATCGTCAAGTGTTGCTCGTATGTCTACTGAGTACTATGTACACTACTGCGTACACTGCGCACTTACTGTACTATTAATCGGGTGCTCTGTGGGTGACGACGGGATCGCCACGGGGTTAGATATGCGAAGATATGTACTCACGGCATCCTTTGTATGTAGGACTCGATAAACAATTTTAACCTCCGGACGCAAATAGTAGGCATCAAGACACGCGTTTGAATGAAACTACCGTCGGCGATCCTACCCCCCACCGCGTTGATGCCCCCTCTGCATTCATAGGCTTGTACTTACTTACATTCCGCATTGGTAGGTTAGGTAGGCAGAGGGTAGGCAAGTAGATAGGTATCTCACATAGCGTAGACTAGTCTACATAGCTGGCTGGCTACTATGCGTAGAGCATCCATCCCTCAAGGAAATGTCCGAGACACTGGGCACGCCAGGAAACGAACGGCTCACCATATCACGAGGTCGTCGCATCTCTCAGACGTTTCTCAAACTGCCTTCCACCGCACTAATGACGACGAGTACGCACGCCATACGCTGGGCTAGCTATGTAAGTAGCTGGGTATAAGCCCATCTCAGTCTCGCGTCTCGCCGAAGTTAAACCTGCGCACATATAGGTAGGTAGGGCATTTGATCGGCATGGGAGGACGGGACCAGGGTCGGCGGCGTGGCAGTGCAGAGTCAATTTCATCTCGCTAGGCAATTGATTGCCTACCATTTGAAACTTGTGGGTGTGTTTTCGAAGGAGGCCGAGAGAGAGACAGAGAGAACAAAAACAATATACCGCGTTATGCCGCATGTCGTCACTATCACGTTTTCCCTTGCCAAACGCCCGCGTGGAAACCGTTGCGCCCCCCAGCTGGAATCTCTCTTCGAGATCGTCGACGCCATTCCTAGCTGCCTGATCCGGTTTAGTAATTTGACGTCAAGGCCCGGTATGGTGGATGATCCGATTCCTCGGCAGATGCCTCGCGAGTTGGGTCTAGTGCTGGTAGGCATCTCATTTGTGTGAAACAGCTTGGTATGGAGTGTATTCCTTGTCATCAAAGCATACCTACATACTTACATACTACTGTATGTACTGCGTACCTACTTACTTACAAGACTTACTCACATCTTGTAAGTAGCATTATTCTGTATGTACTGTCTCTATGTGAAAGAAATCCAGTAGAATTCCGCGTCCTCCCCCCCTCCCTACTATGTATGACTTGCAGTGCGCATTTATTTTCACGTGGTAGGTCCATCAAGGGTTAATGCCTCAATCCTCGATATCACCCAACTCAATATCACACAATAAGTGCGCAGCATCCAAGTATTGCACTTCATGATCCAACCCGACCAATTTAAATCCGATGTGTATAAACCCAAACGAGGCGGGTCTTGTCACCCTACGATACTACATACCTACCATCCTATGATGTGCCATCCTGGGGCCGCTTGGTGGTTGATGATGCTGATGCTGATGTGAGAATCCAGATCTCCTATATGGCTTACTCTCTCTCTCTCCCTACTTAGTATACAACTAGGACGTAGTGTAGATCGGACGATGAAAGGGTAGCACGTTCGGTTATCAAACATGGCTTTGCATAATGTTGATCCTCCCCAAGGGTCAACTGCTATTCGCCAATACTGTAGCTATTACCTATCTAGTGAGAGACGTCAAACGTTCGACCAGTATCGTGTACGCTACTCGTTCGACCCACCGCCGTTGTTCATCACCAAGGATAGACTGTAAAGTACCTACATACTTACACTACACTATCCTACATATCGTCAATGCACGTTTCCCAATGGCAGATCCGACCCCCAACGGGACCTTGTCCGTGATGGCGGCGACTATCGGTTTCTCTCTCTGTTCAAAGCTACGATTAACCCAGTCCGCCGTGTGGGTGAGGGTGGCGCTCTAATGCATGCCGTGCCAGACTCATGACGCAGAACCTGCCTGATCCCCCAGCGTCCCGGGGCGAGATCTGACATGTCAGCCTCCTTCGGTTGCCCGCATCCAATCCACACATAACCACATAGCTAGGTATGTATACTGACTGTCGGTGGCTGGACTATAGACTGGCCTACGCATAGCCGGAACAACGACGGTGGCCCGGCAGCAGGCTACGGCATATGCACAGGTAGGTAGGTAGGCAGGTATCAATAATCAATATTTCAAGACGGTAATCTCCACAAGCCACAGGTGTCGACGCAATACTGTGCACACGAGATTACGAAGCTGCTCGACTGCCGCGCGCTAGGGAGGAGGACGAGTGTGCGCCGTAACTCACTTTCAGCTGCAGCCTCAATGCCTTGCGTGTCTATCAGCAAAAAAACATGACACTCCCGCCCTCGCAACTGGTGCGCGCTAGCCGTGGTGCCTGGTGACAACGAACGACCCGAGACATTCCCCATGTATTGCTGGGATTGGCTGGCCGGGATATCCCATCGACACTTTTAAACACAAAAGCTGGCCTACCCTGCTACGGTTTTACATTTTCTGCTCATCCCGCTAGAACGTAGCGGCGGCGGGTCTGGGTGAAACGGGATTAGCCTACGAGCAATACCCATTCGTCGTTACATACGCCTACTCACCGGTAAGCTAGGCATAATATCGGCAGATCTAAGATGTACAGTAGAAATGGGTGGTTTATGGGTAACGCTAGCACAGTCCGGGCTCCGGTTTGTTTGTGCGGTCTTACGGAATGGCCAGCGTCTCCCGGTTCGGCTGCGTAACACGCGTGTTGCCGTGTCACAGCTAGTCAGGTAGTCAGGTAGTCAGTTAGTCCAGTAACTCTGGTAGCTTTTATCCCTTACTTACATATAAGTACAGTACATACATACAAAATAATTACGTGCAAGTTGTAACCGCCAGGCAAATATTCTCCATCCGATGTTGCATGGATGAACCCGTTACACAGCGTATGCATTGGCCTGTCGTTTGCTGTTGATGATGTTGCTTGTGCTGTCTTGGGTTGTCCTGGGTTGTCTTGCCTGTCTATCTATGTATCGGTCGAGACACTGCCGGAGAGTCAGTGAGTGGGTGAGTGAGTAACGTATACGAAAGTAGCTATGATCGCAACATGATGCCAGCTGAGAGGCGATATGTGTAAGTAGTACGGCCTACTCTGTACTTGCGAGAGGGCGGCTTATGGTGTCTCACAGCCAGCCTCCGATCATACGCCGCCCCCGGCACCGGGCAGGGCCCCATCTGCGTTTCCTAGGGCGACCACATGTGCCACTTACTGTCTATCTGCGATCTGCTGCTGTCGGCTCCCGTTGACGACGAGAAATGCATTGGGGCTTTACGCAGCTAGCCGAAACAAAGTTGTACTCTCCCGCCGTTACACTTACACTTACATGTACGTCACCTAAAAGGTTGCGTTAAGGTCTAGAACTGCGATAGGTTTTGCCACAGGAACGACGTATTACGCATATACTTATGTAGGCCAGCCTCGTGCCAGCGCATTAGCGACTACGCAGTCTCTAGGACAGTGATAGTCGGGAAGGCTACCGAATTCCTCTGCTATGCTATGCCACGCATTACGCAGTATGCTCTTGGCTATGCTCTTGGCCTTGCGGTTTATTTTCGATGAACAGATAGATAAATGGAAGACCGGAGCTATTTGGTTCGCCACTCAACAGGTGGCTAATGCGACGTATGCCATACCTGGATCCTCGCATAGATCCTCGCATGCCGGGAGACGGCGTTGTCGAGTGTCTCGCCGTCAATATCATATCGCCCAGCTCTTCGTCTCACCGAGGGGATGGGGTCGAAGGCAAGGACGTACAAACAGTCCCTTTCTTTTCCCTGGATATTACTATACATGAACAAAAAGTAAGGTAACAGGATCGCGAGAACTTCGATAGTGGCTGGTCTAGTCCAGATCGTTGGCTGGGCTGGGCTCGGCTGGGCTGAGGGATCAACGCCTGCAGGTTTTTCTACTTGCAGCAGGCGATGGGCTTGTCCCCCGCCGCCAATGACTACTGGGAAATATGCACAAGACACCCGAACGGCGTCGGATTTGCTCGGAGGCGAAGGATGCGGCAGGATGCGGAGGGCCTTGACGCCAGAGATGGCGGCCGGCCCCCACTCCAGTGCTTCTCTGGGACTTGGAAAGTTGTCACCACGTATGCTAGATTACAAGCCAAACGCAGTGTCCTGCATGAGCAGGATCACCAACACATCTTGATCCGGGCTGTGGGGATCGCATATCGGAGCAAACCCCTCGGTGTCTCCTTACATACCACGGGAATGCCAGTGCCGATGCGGTGAACTCCCATTGTGTGTAGCCAAAATAAACACTGGCGGTGCTCATTTCAATATGGCCCGGTTGTTTTGTGAGGGAGTCGTGGCCTGGGACTATGTTTGGCCGACCTGTCACTGGGGGTTGAATCCATCATAAGCCAACTTCATGCAATGGCTCACCGCTCCGCTAGGATGATATTGGTAATAGCCCTTGAAACTATTACTAGATGGTACATGGCTACAGTAAACATAACAAATGCTCCGTGTAAAATAAATATGATTACGGTTCACTTGACAACTCAGAGCAGAGGATTAAGCGACGGGGTCACTTTGTGGATGATAGGCTCTCGCACAAGAATACACTTTGCTACGCAGTACACAAGCCCCCCGTGTGAGGCGGTCAGTAGAAGCACAGCCCAGCGGCAATAAAAAATGAAATAAAAATGGATTTGCCAGGAATTCGGAAAGTTCAACAAGAAATCGTCGATCCGGCAGTCATAATGATGCCACAAGGTCGCACATGCGAGATTGAAGACGTAGATCACGAGATATTCTGACAACCACTTGTCCTCAAAATACCAAGAAAAGAATATCCAAAGAAGCCTCAACACGAATCAGTGCATGAACAATTACCTAGCACGCTCTACAGTACGTAGGACATGGCGCTACACCGTCAGACGAGAATAAGCACATAGCTATATCACAGAGCCACCCAGGAACCAAGCAACCAAGCAAAGAAAGCCAATTCCTCAACGAGAATAAAAAACCCATTCCGCAGCAGCCCCCCTAGGAACCATCCTCCTGAAGAAGGCGGACAGGGCGTCATCAGAACCACAAACCGTATCCATTCGCTCATCGTGTTTTCCCACGAAAGGCACACTACACTAAATCACCCCATTTTGCCTCCGCCAACGAAATTTCGTGCAACAGCTAGCTCTGTAGGCGAATAGACAGCCCCACGGCATACCGAACCAGCAGAACACCTCTCCCTCGGAGGAGGAGGGAGGCAAACAAAAAGGCGAACGGTCCATTGCGCTGGCGCCGGCCGGTTGGTTCGGTAGACCCGGCTACGCTGTCCTCCTTGGTCTGTGTAGCGTTGTGTAGCCCGCTGGTAGGCCCGACGACCATCCATCTCCCTCGTTCGCCCTTGTACTATGACTTCCAGAGAGGGAACCCTAAAAGGGAAAAAAATTTCAAATTTTTTGTTTTTTGAAAACGTGTTCGTTGCAAGCATACCGGCCCATTGGCGTCAAACCTAAAATGTGCCCACCTATGATACATTCACCTGATAGACAACCGTTGCCTCGGGGTTGGAAACACGCGGCCGTACCTGAGGAAGCGCCGTCGAATGTACGGCACTTTGGCTGGCCGGGATACGCGATTGATTGCTTCATGGACAGTTTCATGTACTATTCATTCGGTATATGGTAAACAAGCCTTAGCTTCTCACTGGAATAGCCAGAGGCAACCATACTATTCATCGTTGGTGCCTGAGCTTGCATTGATCACATGCATATATTCATATGCAAAATTTTCAATATGCAAATTTCAAGGAAGCGGAAATGCCCAAGACAGTTCCTAGAGGGCGAACCCTCCTCTTAGACTCCACTAGTCTAGTCTAGACTATCATGATTTTGTTAGGTAATTAGCACCAAACCAGATCTGAGTTCGTGTGCAATAGCCTCTGTTGAATGGGATGGCCTTTGTCTAACCCCACTAGCTGGTCTGTCTATGGACGGTGCTTGATGAGACCAAGGAACTAGACATCTCATAGATGACCGCAGATGACTACAGAGGGAAAAGAACACTTTTCGACGAAAATGTGAGTTGGCACCTGCCGTGTAATTGATATCTTTTCATTCACATTTCTAGTTTTGTTCTATCCCAGACAATAGAGCCTCCCGACCTGTTCAAATTCAATTACCTCCAAGAAGCCGTTATGAGTCTGAACTGAAATATACTGGCACTTCAGAGGCGGCCTTCGTAACTGGCATGGTGTGGTAAGACCAGTGCAGTATCGAGTGTCACCGCTATAACTATATGTCGACCCTGATACTATCGTACTAATCCAATTATATCGATGAATCGATACTCACCCCCCTATCCGAACTTTCATTTTCACGGAGTGTTGAGGTGCTGTCGGTGGGACCCCCCGTTTCTATCTTAAGGGTCCTGCAACTTTAGACAGGAAGAAAGGGTGCTTTAAAGCTTCTGAAGGGGTAAGTCGCTTGTCAGGATTGAGCGCGAGACAGCGTTCTAGGAGGTCAACAAAGTTATTAAGATCTCTAGACTCTAAATCAGTCATCCCCCCTGACGCAGCCATGAGGCGCGTACGCAGATCACGCGTGGGCTTGACGATAGCAAGGGTACGGACGGTTGTCTATGAAAAGGCCGGGTTAGTTAATGTCCGTCGGCACAGGCTGATCAAGGGGTTAAGACGTTTGAGAGCGTGGAGCCTGTTGACAAAATGAGAGGCCTCAAGTACGCAAATATTGGAACATGTTGTGAATTCGCTACCATGTGAACGAGGAGTGGTCATAGACTTGCATGTAACGTAATGGCGAACGTGGATACGAGGTTAAACATCGGATGAATGTTTCATAGGACGATTCCGGGCGTCCCAGACAGGCCAATAGCTGGCCTAGCCCGGCCGGATATGGAGTCTAGATCGGAGGTATACATGATTGCGTGGAGCTGACCTGTCTCTAGTTGCTGGCCGCAGGACTTGGGGGCGGGGTCATCCAGGAACGTTGGCATGCAGGGAATAGAATGGAAAACAAAAACAAGGAAGAAACTAGCAACACATACCTTTCCAAGTGCTTTATCTTGTTCGGCGCTAATAAAGTTTCCAAGCTCGTCGAAATGTAGATGCGATAATTCACCACGTTTGTAGAGTTTGGCGCTGAACTTGCCACGGATTTCCATGATAGCTTTGAGCATTTGGTTGTTGCTATCACCCGCAAATAAGATCTTTCCGGTGTACAATTCGTATAACGTACAGCCAATAGACCACATGTCAATGGCATAATCATATTGCATCCCTAGAATGATCTCGGGTGCTCGATAGAACCGGCTGACGAGGTACGGAGTAATCTCAGTGTGTGCAGTTGCTGCGTCAGATCGATCAATAGCTGTACCCAAGTCGCAGAGCTTGAGTACGTTGCGAGTCTCGTTGACCTGTACCAAGTTAGTTGTGAATTGTGTAGAAAGATTTCTTGGGTCTTACGAGAATGTTGTCTGGTTTTAGATCGGCATGTATGATACTGCACTTGCGAAGGTGAGCTAGCGCCACGAATATTTGATGAGCGTAGGCACGAGTAGCACTCAGGTTAATACCAATGTTGTTGCCAAATTTCCTCAGTACCTCTCGTAGGTTCAAACTGAGATTCTCAAACGCTAGACAAAGATGACCTTTATGCTCGAAGTGACGCTCGAATTTAACAATGTGTTTGCGGTTCTCGAGATCAGCGTCGTTAAGTTTTTGCAGAATTGCGATCTCGGTGAAGCCTCCCTTCCTCAAGGCATCATTATTTCGCATCATTTTGATAGCAACAAGCTTCTTGTTAGTGATGTCGACGGCCCGCGCCACACCCGAAAACATGCCTTTACCTAAGGTAGATTGAACTTGATACCGACCATTCATAATCTCGCCAATACGGATCTTATAGTACCCATCTTTGTCATCGCCCTCTAAAATACCACCTCCGTTGGGTTGTGCGAGGGCAGCAGGGTCTTTGCGATCATCGGCAGTGGTATCAAGATGAGCCGTCTTCGGCGCGACAAATCTGTCTTCGTCAAAATCCTCAGCGAACATGTCGAAATCATCGTCATCGTCAGCCGTTGGTTTCTTCGGGCTTTGCTCTTCGTGGATTGGTGGTATCTCAGCTTTCTGAGCAGAATCCAAAATCTCTCCGTGAGGTCCGATATGACCATGGCGACGCTCATCTCTCAGCTCATCTTCTCTCATATCAGCTGTGGGATCATAATCTGCGGCAGAAGGCCCATCTTCCTCGTCATCGCTCCTTAGGTTGCCGTGAATATTGATAAGCTCTCGGTCATTAGCAATATCAAGGGGTACAAGTGTCAATCCTTCATTTAAACCTGGTGAACGGGGGGATGAAAAGGCTGTAGTTGAGTCAGTAAGAGAATATTTATTGGCTGAAGAGTCGTTCTCACTAGATTGCGGAGTATTGGCCTCGGTAGCCATTGGCGTACTTCCTCGTGTTGTGGTCGGGGATAAGCCGTTGGCTTTTTCAGACGATTGCAGGGCTTGTACTAGCATTGGGGTCGCTCGTGACTTTGTAAGAAGCTCTTGACGTCGACGACGACGGCGCTCTATTTCTGCATCGACATCGACGGGGGTTTCCTCGCCATAAACCATCTCAGGCTCAGATGCCTTTACTAAGTTATCTGTGGGTGTGTTACCTAAGCCCCTAGGGGTAGAATTCTCGCTAGACGAGGCTGTATCTGTAGTCTTGACTGTAGATGTCTGTTTAGAAGCGTCTGAGGAGTCTTGAACGGGTCGTGGGTTGTTTTGGTGGTGACCTGACCTAGTACTGTCGGCACCATTTCGATCTACGTTTCGTCGAGCTCGGTCATTGTTTCGCCTTGAATAATCACCTCGGTCTCGGTCTCCTCGTGACGAAGTGTGCGGAGAGCGAGTGCGATTCCTAGGTCGCTTATCGGAATAACGGTCGCGATCTTGACTTCGCTCTCTGGCCCGGTCGTGGCTGTAGTTCCGATCCCTATCGTCGTAGTGCAGATTGGTGGTTGATGAGCGAGAGGGCGGGCGATCTTCATCGTCGTAAGAAATGCGAGCACGGCGGTAGCTGTCGCGGGGATCTTCGTAATGAACGCGGAAGCGCCGGGGGTCCGGGTCTAGGCGGCCCCCACGATAGGAATCACGGTCATCGTGAGACCGCTTGAGGCCGCGGGGCGAGCGGCTTCGGCGCGAAGCGGTAGGGCGGTGTCTCAAGCCGTTCAAGTACTCTGGGGATCTTGAGCGTGAAAATCTAGCTCGAGTTCTGTCCATTCGGTCAACACCATGTCCATCAATCTGAGGCAGTGAAGTTGCCTTCGAGTTTCCATCACGGTTCTCTACAATCTCGCCCTCATCAGAACTGGATGGCGATGCCATCTTGCTTGCTCACTTTGTTTTCAGAAGGATGCACACGCGTGTGATCCACCGCCGGTCTTTGCGCGATAGGAAGCAAGGTGTCAGCTTAGAGAACTCGAGCACGCCAAACGCAGAAAATTGGGCCGAACCGGAAAGTCTGTCTTCTCCTCTCCTCTCCTCTCAATCCCGTCGCATTATTCTGTATAGTACCGTGCGATGCTGCTCAGGTTGATTACAGCTGAAATGTGAAATGAATTGAAAGTAAAGACGAAGGCGAAGAAAGAGGAATGACGTGGCAGGCAACGGATGGAAAGGATATCCGAAAGGTTCGAGTAGCTCCGAAACGCTCCGGTGCGAGGATGGTGATGAGGTGATCAAACAGAAGGACGTCACGCTAAAATTCTAAATGTATGATTGATGTTGGGTACATGGAAGGCTGAAATGGGGCTAAGGTTTTCCTTACAGGAAAGTGCCCTTCCTATCTACAGTGCAATTACAGTGTACGCACGTGTTGCATCTTAATTGGGGAGCCAAACCGCCTGATAAAGAGATAAGATAGATAGGTAATGGATAGGCTGATAAACGAGGTTGATAATCACCCCACATTCCAACTGCCTTAACCATCCCTCTCTAGATCTAGTCTACCTAAGCCTCCTGCTCAGATTCTCATCCGGCTGGGATTTCCTCTCGCGACAAGTTCAATCCATATCTGCCTCCGCAGTCTTCTTATCTTCCTCAGTATTCTCCCTCTTCACAACCCCCTACAATTCCGCAAATCAGTTACCATGGGTGGCCAAAACAGAGAAGGTAGGTCGAGATGCCCCGCACCCATCCTTTGAAGCGGCATGTAAGACTGACGTTCCTGACAGGCGGCAAGGTAAAGCCTCTGAAGGCCCCGAAGAAGCAACAGAAGGACATGGACGAAGATGAGGTTGCCTTCCGTGAGAAGCAGAAGGCCGGTGAGTCTCCTCCCGCCCATGGATTTTTTCTTTGCGCGAAAGGCTGACAAGTGGCAAGACGCCAAGGCACGCTCCGAGATGGCCGCTAAAGCTGCTGGCAAAGGGCCTCTAGCCACCGGTGGTATCAAGAAGAGCGGCAAGAAATAGACGCGCAAGCCTAACGATTACACGAAATCACGACACTAAGCACGACGATGTAGAGCTGATATGGGCTATGACGACCTTCGAAACGTTCGGGATATTAGCACGTCGATGCTGAAGGCGTCGTGGAGTTGATGGATACCTCTGCCGTAGCAGTCAATACATTGTCATTGCACATACGGATCGCCGCGTCCTCGCGCAATAGCTACCACTGCAGACAAATCATTTTCTGATGTTCAGGAGTATTATGCCTTCTCGACTCATTCTGAGGTAGCAGTCTAACGGAGCCGAAAAGCCTGGGCCAAATCTAGACAAAATACAATACCCACAAACTAGCCAGGTTGAATATAATAGAGCGAGCATCTCGGAGAGCTGTTCGTAGATACCGATACGTAGAGCAAGAAGGCTACTCCCCGGAGGCTTTACAATACGAATAGTATTGTTTTAAAAACAAGAAACAGTTTGCTCGGTAACAGGTATTATAAACCTACAAGACAGAAACTCTTAGTGAAACGCCTAAAGATCAGTGCATAAGCCGGATCTGTCGAGTCTGAAGCAAGGCTCAGAGACTTATACGAGAAACAGCTGCTGCCATCTGGCAAGTGTCCACTCTCTACATGCTCGTATCAGAGCTCGTATCTCTCAACCTTAACCTTACAGTCTCAACAGTTGGCGAACCAGCGCCTCGGCTGGCGGTCCTCATGAACCAAGTCCCTTGTCACACTTCACATGTTAACGTGATTTACTATGTGCATTTTATTTGATTAGATTATAGATAGTATATAGAGTCCCCATACCTAGCTTAGATTCCGTCCGAAGACAATGTCAGCAAAATTCATTCATTCACAGCGACCCATCATTTCCATCTGAACTCGATGGCGTCTCTCAAGCCAGCTCAATCGTCCGGTCCCCGCCAGCGCCGGCGGCGCTCCTCGTCCGCCGTCTCGGCACTAACGGACGCGGCGCTAGCGACCGAGCAGAAGATCTCGTCGGCGCTCCTGCTGCTCTGGGACGAGCTGCCGCACTGGCGGCGCGACAACGGCTTCATCCTATCGGGCTACCGCCCAGCGAGCAACAGCTACGTCTCGTCGTTCTTGAGCGCCCTTAGCGTGCATAACGAGAGCGTGAACATCTGGACTCATGCCGTGGGCTCACTCGTCCTTGTGCCCCTCGCGGTGCTGTACCTCTACGCCGAGATCGCCCCGCGCTACCCGAGCGCCGGCCCGGCCGACGAGCTCGTCTTCGCGTGCTTCTTCGGCGGCGCGGCGCTGGTGAGTTAACCGCTGGCGTCATTTTCTTCCCTTTCTAGTAACTTGAGGGTTCTCGAGATGTCTCGGGGTTATGTTTCGGGAACATGTTTCGAGAATTGTAGAACTACGCAAAGAGTAATTACTGATTCCAGCGGTTATAGTGCCTCGGCATGAGCGCCACCTTTCACACCTTGTCCAACCACTCCGAATCCGTCGCCAAGTGGGGGAACAAGCTCGATTACTCGGGCATTGTGTGCTTGATCGTTGGTAGCTTTGTACCAGCCCTATACTACGGGCTCTTCTGTAAGCCCGTGTTAATGAAAGTGTATCTGTATGGAGTAAGTTTTCTCAGAAAGATAGGGACTTTAGGAATGATATGAAAGATATGATGCAAGAACTAGTTATGCCTGTTGCTAACGTAGGCGTTTTCGCTATCAGATCTTCGTCCTTGGCCTCGGCTGTGGTGTCGCTTCCTGGGTTGAGCGATTCCGCACACCACGCTGGCGCCCAGTACGTATTCTGATGTCTTTTATACCCCTTTAGGAAATTTCTTTCCTTCACATGCTTCTGTATACCCTTGAACCTTGAAGGGGCGATTTAAATCGTTACCAAAATCCGCAATTTCTAACCTCGTAACTCTCACAGTACCGAGCAGCCATGTTCACTGGACTGGGTATATCAGGAGTCATACCCGTTTGCCACGGTCTCACAATTTATGGTTATCAGTCAATGAACGAGCGGATGGGATTAAACTGGATCCTTCTTCAGGGAGGGCTGTACATCTTTGGGGCTTTCTTATACGCTGTAAGTACACAACCTAACATATCAGAAATCAACACGGTGGAGATTAATATTGACACCGTCACAAGGTACGTTGGCCCGAGCGATCGTCACCTGGGACCTTCGACATTTGGGGCCACTCACACCAGCTCTTTCATATCCTCATCTTACTCGCTGCTGCATCTCACCTCAAGGGCATAGCGAAAGCTTTTGACTACCATCATAATATCCTAGACACTCGATGTCCGTTATAGATTGCCGGTGTGGTGGCATTATAGAAATCCAACTTAGAAGGCGTTAAACGCGTGTACCTAGAAACAAGTAGACTCATAATAAGCCGTGATGATGCTCCGCCAACATCAAGAAAAATTACATCTATGCTCAGATGCTATGCTACAATAGCAGGGATAAAACATAAAGCTACAACATTTTGTACATATTATAAACTTTATACGAGAACTAATAACATATTGTGGCCGTTTCTACTTAGACTAGGTCCATTCAGTCTTCCCCCGAGGCCATCTCAATATCGCCGTCCTCTTCCTCTTCCTCTCCATCATTATCTTCATCTATGACATCCATACCGGGGTCATCTTCATTCTCATCATCCTGGTCGGACAGATCATTATCAGGCCGCTTGACTTGCGGCTCGGCGCCAACGTCCATGACTCTTACCAACCCCGATCCCATGGAGACGGCCGCCCACCAGCTAAATTCAACATTTGGGTTCCAGGCTACAGCCGTAATACGAGTTTGGGGCTCATACAGTACTATGGGACCAGGCCCTGTAGTCATGGCCGCTTCCTCGTCAACCTCGCCCTCCGGCTGGCCCACCGTCTTAGGCTGCGACTTTGCCGGTTTGCGGGTGGCCTTTCCCCTGCTTTTGTTCTTAGTTTGACCTTCTTTCATATTTTTCTCGCGATTTAACCTTTGGGTCTCCGCCATCTTTACACCAGTTGGGTGGGAATTGGGTTCGGGCAGAAACCCGTGCAGGATCCTGCAAACGCCTCGAGGCGGTACTACTTCCTCACCATCCTGAGCACTCAAAGGCGATGGAGTGCGGAATTCGTGTTGAAATAACTTCACTTTCATAGTCTTTTCTCTGTGACTTGAGAGCTTACGCAGGGTATTAAATACCCATATACTACCGTCTGTAGTCCCGGCCAGAATGTATGGATGACAAGGGCCTATAGAAATACATGTAGGCTGTCCGTTCACAGTGATTAGATGACGGCATAGGGGAAATCCTCGAACGGGCAGGAAAGTTAGGTTTGGATTCCCAGCGAAAGCCGATGGCCAAATTGAAGCAAATCCTCTAAGATGAGGACTCCAGGAGAGTAAGCTTGGTTGAAGAGATACCATCATATTTGGGTGATACGTCGTTTCTGCGCTCGGACGGTTCAGGTCCGTTAGAGTTAACACACCTCCAATGGGTACTGTCGAAATAAGGAAGGGATCGGAAGGGTAGCCAGAGACAATGTCCATGATAGCAGTAGAATGGATGGGATGTCGCTGAAGGATTCGAGGGGGCGAAAGAGACCACACTACTACGGACCCATCCGAGAGGCCAGTAGCCACACGGTTCATATTGATCCATGTGAAACAAGTGATTTCGATAGAATACTCCTTAGGTGGTTCAAGCAGAATCATCGGCTGCTCGATTTCATCTGTATAAAGATGAGCGATAGTTCAACAATTATAGCATGGAAAAGAAACTTACCAAATGTTTCGTGATCGTCTTGCTCTGAAACATTTTGAACACCTACAATCCGCAATTTGCCGTCGATGCAAAGCACACCTAGCATACGAGTAGTGTCTACGGCGGCGAGGGGTACAGGGCACCATTGTATTCTCGACACTCGACCCCATGGGAAGCATAATGATTGGGTTAATTTTGGGGCGCATCGTGAGGGCCGAAAGATGCCTCGGCGGCCCTTCACTGTTTCGAACCGTAGTATTTGAACTTTACCTTCTTTCTGCTCTAACTCCTTAGGGGAATCTTTGAGGTCTTGGTAGTAGGCCTGATCAGAAAAAGGGGTAATCGCAATGGCCAAGAGCTGGCTAACTTGCCCTTGGGTAGGCGCCCATGCTATAGAAATGGGAATGCCTCCCACGTCGAGAAGCCAGCCCCCAGTTACGGTCGTTTCATCGTCTACGTCACCAATGGGGTGGCCGGCATCAGAGAATGGAATACTCTCCCCATGTTGTACGCGATACAGTTTTTGATCCGAGACATGGCCTAGCAGCACATCTAGCCCCCCATGAGGTTGAGGAGTGGACCAATGCAATGCTTTAACTTTGTCAATGCGGGTAGAAATCTGTTGTCGAAACTGATGTACTAAGCGCTTATCATACAATTGACGAAACTTAGATCTCTGATCGTCAGCAAAACTGTCGGGCATCCAACCGCACTGGGCCACGAGCAGGCGAGCTTGAGTAGTGAGCTTGGGCGGTATCAGCTCGTGCTGCCACCATAATTTTAGGTAGCCGTCGAGAATGACCCTGCGGTCTGGCTTGTCGCCAAACCACCAGTCAACCAATTCGTAAAATCGTGTCCACCTCTTTATAGGCCCTATGTAGGTCCTCGTCCATCTTTGACCTGGATCTGATGGGTATGGTGGTACTTCAGCAAAGGTACGTTCAGAATTATCAAGCTGGTCTTCCTTCGAGCGCCTAGGGGTCTTCGCCTTGGCCTTTGCAGCCTTTGCAGCTTTTGCAGCCTTCGCAGCTTTCACAATCCTTGCAGTCGAGCGACGTGTTGGCTCATCGAAGTCATTGTCATCGTTGCCATCATCATCATCTTCTTCTCCTTCTTCGCCTTGTTCGCTTTGCTGCTCGTCGGCTTCCTCCTCCTCATCTCCAGCAGTGGCGTCAACGACAAATTCATCTCCAGATGAGTCCGCTCTTAGCAGGGTACTGTCAGCATCGGAAACATCCAAGTCTAGGCCGTAGTCCGGCAGCCCGGATTGTCTCTTATTATTTGATTGGCGGAGCCTCATGGCGCATGTGCATCACAAGCTACCTAGGTTGGTAGGTATTTCATACTCGCAGGACTGACTGGTGAGATAGGAAGGTTGCCCGTCGAGAGCTCCGCTTTACGCCTGAGTACGTAGTAGATACCTATCCAGCTAAGTCGAGGTTGGCAAGCTGTACATCTGGTGATAGCTTGGTGTGTTTGTTGTCGCATTCACTAGCTGCACGCCTTCTGGCGAACATGCAGTAATTAGCTGTACTGATTTAACGTTTGTATTATTACATGCGTTACAGCGTATTGTAGTTGTGAAGCTGGTGCTACCTAACTGCACGGATGAAAATTGCACACCCTACACCCAGGTAATTAGCCCCTTATCTTAGGTACCTAGGTAGGTATTTGTAGTTCAATCAACGTAACAGTGGGGGTAGTAGTGGGGACCTCTTTAGAAACGAGGGGTTGTATACTCTGTACAGGGGCCGACTCCCAGGTATTTACCCAGCAGACCTACATCGTACTATACAGTACCTAAGATTGGTGTAGGTTCTGTATTTTTCGATAGTCCAGAACCCCTCAAAGGGCTGAACGTAGCGGGGCACTTCCCGTTTTTAACTACTACCTTGCCGCTATAAGATACCTAGGTAAGGTTAGTACTTTAGCTCGCCCGCCCGTATCTTTAAGATATTAACGTGTAAAGGCTCTTTTTTCAATGATAGTTATCTCTATCCTTTTAAGAATTCCTAAGATTAAATACCTAAATAGATATCCGTGGTTCTTTATGAGGATAGACGGTAAATAGTGGGGGAGAGGACTCTGTCTTGCGCGGCTCTACTGATTATCTAGGTACGCATAGGTTTAGGTATGCACTGTACTTAAGGCATTTTAGTAAGGCCTGAGCACCCCCGACGCTAGTGTTAGTCTCATATTAACCTCCACTTTATGGGAGCCAACACTTTTATCACGGATATTCGATGCGGCACAGCATACCTATATACCTACCTAACTATTACTTGCCTCTACCTAGGTAGGTATACTACGTACGTACAGCACACTCTATGGCAGAGTCCATGGTACTCACCAGAGCACGCTATGTATAAGACAATATCACGTAATCACGCCATTACTATGTCTCTGTCACCGTGTCCTCTTTTGTGGGTTTACTATCTACAAGTACGCAGTGCGTCGAGGTATTAATTGTTACGGCATGAGTGTGTTTCTAGGACTCAGTTGCCTGACTTCGGTAGACCCGAGATCTCCCAGCTTACGTGGAGACAACCGCATTGGCTCACATGTAAAGTACCGTGCATAGCGACGCGCAGTTCTCTCTACTTCGAATCAGGGGAAACTCTCTGTCAGCGCCCACGTTACATTGTTACGGTCGCCCACAGGGCTTACTGTCTCATAATTCAATTTGGTAACTACGCCGATACCACTAAAGCCCACTTTTTTCTTCTACTCTCCTTCTTAAATCAAACTTGCAACCTAACTTTTTACAATCATTTTTTTAATTTAGTAATAATTTATTTAAACTTTTATATAAATTAATATATATATAGTTAATTTAATTATATTTTAAAATAGCTATATAAATTAAATGTAGTTTTTTTAAATTAAATTTATTATGTATAATTTATAAATGTATTAATTTTATACAGTTTATATATTTTACTTTTTTATTAATTTTATTTTATTTGCTACAATTATTATAGTTGTTATATAATTTTATATAAATAAATTTTATTTTTATATTTTTAATAATATTAAAAACAACTATAAATGTTTTTAAATATTTTAGCTTGCTTTAAACTATATAAGTAGTTTTTAATTTATTAATAAATATATTTATTAACTACAACTATATTTTATATTAATAAACATTATTTTTATATTTTTAGCAGTATTAACTTTAACTGTAAATGTTTTTAGCTATTTTAGCTAATTTTATATTGTATAAATATATTTTAACTTATTAATAAATATATTAAGTAATAGTAACAATATTTTATATTAATAAACATTGTTTTTATATTTTTAGTAATATTAACTTTAATAGTTAACTTTTTAAAAAACTTAAAGCTTTTTTATATTATATAAGTTTATTTTAATTTACTAATAAATATATTTTGCAGTAGTTACAGTATATTATATTAATAAATATTGTTTTAATATTTTTAAAAACATTATTTTTAATTACTAATAACTTTAAAAACTTAAAAATATTTTAAGTAACATAAGTATAATTTAATTAAATAGTACATATATTTTTATTAAAGTTAAAAAATTCAATTAATATATCTTTTAATTAAAACTTTTAAAAATAAATCTATATTATTAACAAAAATATAAATTTATATAAATATATTATTTATATTACAACTGCAGTAGTATTACTATATAATATTTCGATTGTTTTATTAATATATTATATAGTAAAACATTTAAAAAATTAAAACATAATTAATTAAAACAAAAATAGTACTATTAAACAGTATGTTTTATTTTTTAATTTTTAATATATTGTTTTTTTTTTGCTATATAAAATTGCAGTAATTTTAATTATATTATATAAAATATATAAACAGTTTATTAAAATTAAACTTAATTAAATATACAGTTAATAGTATAGCATTATTAAAGCTTACAAAAGTATAAAAGTATATAAAACAACATTAAAATATATAATCAATTTAAATATTAACTAATTAATATAGCTTTTTATTTATTAATTTATTAGTATTTAAGCTATTTGTTTTTGTTTCTTATACTTTTTAACTTTTTTATATTTTACGAAAATTTTTTTTTATATGCTTTTGTTACACTTTGTTTTATTTATTTTTTTTTTATTATTTATATATTGTTAATTTTTTGCTTTAATTATTATTATACTTTTTCGATTGTTTTTAAACTTTAAAGTTAATAATATATTTTTGCTTATTTTGCTTATTATATATATACTAGTTAACAACATTAAAAAACAAACTTTTTTTATTGTTAAAAAACTTCGTTAATATATATATAACTAAATTTACTGCTTTTTAAATATAATTTTTATATAATTTTTTAGTATATTTTATATTATATTAAGCTAATATAATTTGTTATAAATATTTATATGCTATTATAATTTTAAAGTTATTATATCGAACCGAAAATATTAAAAAGTCGAATATAAAAAAAATATTTAAAAATATTGTATCGCTATTATATATTATTTGTTTATTAAAGATGTAGTAAAAAAAACATATATATAATATATATATAGTAAATCTTTTAGCTTAAATAATAAATGTATTATTTCTAGTAGCAATAAATTTAGTAATATTTATACTAATTATTTCTACTTAAGTATTAGCTATAACTATTTGTTTTGTATTAATAAATTATAACTTTAGTTAATTAAACATAAAAAAATAACTGCTAATTTGTATTAACTTAAAAAAAAAAAAGCAAGCAGTTGCAAAAAAAGCTTAGAAATTTTTTAAAAAGTTTATAAAGAAAATCTTTAGTTAAGTATTTATTAAAAAGTTAAAAAATTAGCAGTTTATATTTAAATAAACTATTTATAATAAAACTTCAGTTAAATCGCTTTATAAAAAGCAATATATATAAATAATAGTATTATAAATAAAAAATAAACAAATAAAAAATAGAAAATATTTATATAATAACGTTATATTATATAATACTGTAATAAAACACTAAGTTTTATTATATATATAAAGCTTGATATATTAATTAAACCGATTTTTTGTATATATTAAAAAATGTAAGCAGTTTAAACTTGTATTAACTTAAAATAAAAAATTTAGTATTAAAAAACTTTAATTTTTATAAAAATATAATTATTTTATAATATTATAATAGTATATTTATATATAAAATCTATTAGTTTTTATTATAAACATATAATATCGATATAAAACAAATAACTTTATATTGTTAGTTTTAAATATAAAATATAGCGTTTAAACAAAAGCAAATAATTTAAACTAAAAGTTTTAATAAAACAATTCGATACTGTTATTTTAAGTTTAAACTAAATAATATAAAGATTTTAAAAAAGCTTAAAAAGCAATACTTTTAAATCAGCTAAAGCAAGCTTGAACAATATTAATATAAGCTAAAAATATATCAATAAAAAACACTAGACCAAACTACATATTTGTAAATACAGCTTTGCGAATTTTTTAATAAACAGTTGCTATTTTTTTATATAATACTACATTTATTACAACGTAACTTATATTAGTATATATAAAAAACAACAGCAATTAACTTTTTTTACAATATTATATTCAAAACATTTAAAAAATATTACTTTTAAGCGTTAATAAAACAACTATAAACAATTAAAAACAATTGTATTAGCTAAACAATACTAAGTTTAAATTATATATAATATATTAACAAATACTGCAAACTACAACATTAAAGTTTTAAAATATATAGTGTAATTAATATATATTTATGTTATATTGTTTAGTTTTATATCAAAACAATAACTGTAATAAAAATTATAATACTTGTTTAATATATACATTATGTTTAACAAATGGACTTTTTACTAATAATAATATGCTTAAATCAAAAATATAAAACAGTATTAACTGTAATAACATATTATTAGCTTTTAACAAGTAATAGTAATATATACTTACTAAAGCTATATTAAAACGAGTAAAGTGAACTAATATACAATTTAAGTTAGCTAAATCAAGCTCGATCAATTTTTGAAAAAAACACTAAAAATAAAATACTTTTGTCTAAGTTATAACTACTTTAGTTTAATAACTGCTAGTTTTATAAAAAAAATACAAAAAACTAACAAATTAAGTTTTAGTAGAACTAACTATATAAAAAATATAAGATATTTTAGCAAATATATTATTTGAAAATGTATT